>CM039583.1:50721296-50763203 GCA_022457205.1 Saccharum spontaneum
GGGACCACCTCCGTCCGCATCCACTTCTCGCGCCTAGTCATACAACACTTGCAACATAAAAGTATTTGTTGCAAAATACGTTCGAAACGAATGAAACATTTATAACCATACGCTTGCAACACATGTGTATGGTCACTGCAACATATGCAACATCCAAATGAAAATACTTGAAACATATGTTTGAAATAGCTGAAACATTTGAAACATACACTTGCAACATACGTGTATAGCCAGTGCAACATATGCAACATATAGATAAAATACTTGCAACATACATTTGAAACATACACTTGTAATATACGTGTATAGCCATTATAACAATATGCAACATGTAGATAAAACACTTGCAATATACATTTGAAATAGCTAAAACATTTGAAACATACACTTGCAATATACATGTATGGCCATTACAACATATACAACATCCACATGAATCACATGCAACATCCATATGAACAGATAAAACACTTGCAACATATGTTTGAAACAACTAAAATATTTAAAACATACACTTGCAACATACGTGTATGGCCATAGCAACATATACAACATCCAGATGAAATATATATCTGAAACGTGTGAAACATACAGAGCTAGATGCCATAGAGTGACAGAAAAATTTAGGCCAACACTCAGCTGCCATGGAGATGTGGGCCCGCGCTCCTCTCATAAACAGGCAAGCGCCCTGGCCAGCCCTACAACTGGCTAAGTGCCTAAGCCAATCGGCCAAAGCAGCAACACGGCAGGCAGCACGTGACAGGGGCAGCTTGGCCTGGGTGTAGCCAACACACAGAGAGAAAAAGAGCAGCACAGCAAGAAGCAATAGGCCTAGGCGCTAGGCAGCAGAGGGCAGGCACGGCAGGGAGGCCTGCGGCCTTGGGCGCGAGCGGCTAGAGGCCTGGCCAGCTGGTCTAGCCAGCAGCAACGCAGCAGACAGCCAGTCCTCTCTCTATAGTCACGCGCATGCACCTCGAACAAGTGGCCGCACGTGCTCCCAGGGTGCGCACCCCGCCTGATTGTAACTACGCACCCCTTTTTTATTGGGCGTAACGTGCGCGGGGTCGGTCCGTCCACCGATATAGGTAACAACAAAAACTGCAATAGTTCACCATGCTAGGTAGCGTTTGATTGGGAGACACGATAGAGTGGAATGATCATGTCTCTAGTTTGTGAGACGCGACATATCTATTTTCTGTTTGGCTGAGAAGGGATGGGATTAGCACATTTTCTGTTTGGGATACATCAAAAGTGGGATCAGCTACTAACAGGTGGAGCCCACTTGTCAGTTTTTTTTCCTTTCTTCCTCCTCTATTATCTCTTTCATCCCTGACCCGATGCCCATCGCACGATCACGGCACGCGTCTGCTCTGGTGGAGCTCCCCGCGCCTCCTTTGTGACGACAGCGGCGAAGGTAGCCCGTACGCCAGCGGGCAGACCCATGCAACGGCGGCGGCAGTGCTGGAGCCTTCTCATCCCCACCTCTCCCGCGGATCACTCGCCACCGTCGTCGGTATCTCACTTGCCTCTTCCCTCTCCTATCCTCCTTGAATCGGACTATTGTCGTGCGCTCGCCTGCTTCTTCCCCAACTTTGGTGAGCCCACACTTCTTCAACTCCAGCAAGCCCCCGTTCGTCTTCTCTCCCATTCTTCCCGCGCGTGTGTGTGGCACTCGTCCCACCGGGGATGCCCCCGTCTGCTCGATTTTGGGGGGCGAGGTGAGCCCGCATATTGGGCGAATATTCGCATGTGGGGCGTCCACCCAACCAAACATCGCTCATCTTGGAGCCGTTCCATCCCATCCCTTCTCGTCCTAGCATCCAAACACCACCTTAATCATAATCCTCATAAAAAAATGTACACTTCGATGAGGAATCTTTTTTTGCAAGAAAACAAATGTACCCTAAAAAATAACAGAAATAAACAATTCACCATTTGCTGCATATGAAACAAATTAGCACCTACTCCCTCCGTTCCAAAATATCTGTCGTTTTCACTTCCCGAGAAACAATTTTGACAAAATATATATTAAAAATATTAATATTTATGGTACATAATTGATATCATTGGAAAGATATTTGAATCTAGTTTTTTTTAATAAATTTATTTGGAGATACAAATGTTGCACGTATTTTCTACAAATCGAGTCAAACTTGAGGCACGAAAACCAAAAGCGACAGATAATTTGGGATAGAGGGAGTAGTAGACATGCTCTTTGGACTCATCTGCGTATTCATTTCTTTTACCGACTTCTTTTTATTTCAACCTCTTTTTTTAGTGTCTCTTGTACCTTTTGAGTTTGTTCAATTAAATTTTAGTAGAGGCCCTTGGTGACGTGTCAAAGGCCCATTGGTAAAATAAAATTATTTTAAACAACTCAGAGGGAAAACAAGAGTGAACTACTCTCTTTTGATGACCATGGGCTTACACTGCCTCTCTGACCTTCCTAGCATTGCGAGGTCAAGGCCCGTTATGCTCCGAAGCTCCATTTTCTTTATGAGAGCTCCGAAGCTCCATTGGACTATTCTTCAAAACTGTTGGACTTGTCCATTCAAAAGAGCGATCAAATTTAACAACAGAAACCCTTTTCTCCAGATAGCAAGCAACAAAAAACTGCAATAGTTCATCCTGTTAATCATAATACGACTAGTCTCAGTGGGAATTTCTGAATTTCACGAGAGTCTCATGGCATTAAATAAGTTATCAACTTAAGCAAATATGTTGACATAATGCCATATATTAATAAAGAGAGGAGATCAAAATTACATGGGGATGAACTAGTCTACATCGTTTCCAACATATGGAAGTTTCAGAAATAGGACATGAAAACAAGTGTACCATAAGAAATAATAGAAATAATTTTGGCAGGAAAACAGATGTACCGTAAGAAATAGCACAAATAAACACTTCACTATTTACTACATATGAAACAAATTAGCACCTAGTTTTTAGAGGAGTAAAAGTAACAAGGGGGTCACTATGGCCAATTTTTATCTAAAGTTTGGTTTCCGACTAATAATTACATTAAATAGTTGTATGTGGGTAGTAAAAACTGATTTCCTTCCTCACCTATTAATAATTATTACATTGCTCAGTTTTTTTAGGGGACTACATTGCTCAATTAATGGGCTATAATTTAGCGTCTAGTCGATATCCAAACGAGCGCTAACGCCAAGAATATTGGAAGGCCGAAGTACCAAAGAATCACTATCCCTAAGGCCCAAGGTTTGTTTTCTGCTATGGCCCAAGGCCCATGGCTTCTCATAATCATAACAAGAACGACTGACCTAAGTTTCTACACATACGCACTTAATAACACCAATAAAAAAAATAACTCCATCCTAATATAAAGAACATAAAGAATTTGACCCATACACCTAGACAACTATTACTATGCACCTAAACAAGTAACTATTTTGAACTCAATTACAGCGTAGGGATGAGCCCAAGACTTCCATTGTGGAGACATGCAGCCTTTTAGAGTCAGTGCCATGTTTCTGCTTGCTTCTCATGGATAGAGTTTCTCTTGTCGTCTTGGACATTAGGTTTGATGCCCTGATTTTATTTTAGTGTGAGTTTGTAAAAATTGGTCTAATTCTTACTCCCAGAGGAACAATGAAGCCGGAACTTTTGTTTCCATTATCTTAAAAAAAAGTAATGATCAGCATGTAACGCTGTAGCACTGGAAGTACATGAATGTTTTGAAGTTACAGAAGTAGCAGGTGGAGGTAAATGAACACTTCGCTGTTTACTTCTACGGCACAAATTAACAATTTTAACACATCAATTATCATTCTACCTTGGCTACGAAAGCTACATATACTGTAAATTGTAATACTGATGTACATTGCCAGCTTGACAAAAGAAACTACAACCAGATTATCAGACGCTGATCCATGTAGATCAGAAAAAGAACTCGATACACTTCAACCCTAATAATTTCTACTGTCCAATTACTCCATCTTATAAGAAAAATACACAAAATTGACCAACATTGGCGACACAGAAGCTTCCACTGGCCAGATCAGCAGAATTATGTTCCACATATGAACAAGGGTTGGTTCTAGAATTCATATAGCAGCGCCGTTCAGATCAGACCGAAGGGAAGAATTTGTTCAGATTGAACGGCAACGAGTAGAACTCTTGGCTCCTCGCGTCTTTCTTGAAGCTTCTGAACTTTTCCCACCAATGGTTGCCTCTGTCCTTCCTTACCGCACTTTCCTTTATCTGGAGGGTGTTGTCCAGGATGTAGGCTACCAGCCCAGCGACAAATGGCTTTGACGTGAATGGCACGTTTATCATGTCATTGAACTGTCAAAGAGCAAAATCAAAGATTGGTTAATTTATTACAGACCATTAGTTTGTTGAAGCTCAGGCTATCAAGGAAAAAAATAGTGTAGCTAGGCTTTCTTGATCATACCCATCTGGCGCCAGTGTGCACTGGACCATAACTTGCAACAGCTGTATACTCATTGAAGTACTGAGGAACTGATAAGCCCATGAAGAAAGCAAACCCCATGATGAATTTGGTCCTAAAGCTGTTTAGGTTGCAGAACTGAAGTAAGCTCAGGCCAACACCACCTGAAAATGGAAGCATTCATTGAGTGTGATGCAGAATAAGAAGCTGAAAAAAACCAAGTGGAAACTGTCAGACAACTATAGCGTTTTTTCAGGGAAATGGACTTACCAACATATGCGAAGAAGAGACAATACATGCCAGCAAATATGGGCAGTGGAATCGACGCAAACAGAGCTCCAAATTTTCCTGGTTTGGCAAAACAAATATCATCAACCTATCACAGCACCAGGGAAATACACATGAACACAACAGAAAACTGTGTTGCAATATCTAATAGAAGTCAGTAAAACAAGTTACCAAGGACAGAGAAGAAAATCATGAACCCTGCAGATATTTGTACTACTCTCCGGCTGCCAATACGTGTCAATGCAATCAATCCAATATTCTCTCTGTAAGCACAAAAAATCATAATGCATATTAGCAAAACATTTTTGTTCTGAACAAACAAGGATTGACACTCATTTTTTTCACTGGAATTATACTTACACTGAAACTGATGTCCCAGTGGCTGTCCCAAAAAATGAATCAAGCAAGAGACCAATGCCCTGACAAGGATGTTTCATATTTAACAATGTTACCAATACCATGGTACAAACTCAGATCACTGAGCCCACAATACAATATTCGAATCCTTACCTGCCATCCCACGCCCCGACTAATAATTGATGGAGGAATCATAGTCGCACTTGCATATCTTGAAGCACCAATGAAGGCGCCAGTTGACTACAAGATTAAAACATATCAAATTCATATACTAGTCATAAATCGATATCATATATATTAGTCAGTCCCCTAGTCTAATGCAGTTTTCCATTCCATTTCCAGACAAGAGTATTGGAAACAAACCTCTACAAGAGCAATGAATGAAGTCATCATCATTGCGAAAGCTTCTCCAGCGTCAAATGTTGGAGCACCCCACTGAAAGGGGTAGGGAACACTTATCCTACAGAAGTTGTTTCATAATAACCTTCATGAGGAATGTCACCAATATAGTAATCTAAAGTAAGACTATATTCGTCCTGAGATCTTACCAAGGTGCTCCTGAAATAAGGCCTGAACGATCAACACGGCAATGCACCTGTGTCTTTGGTGGAGAATTCTTGTAAGCACCACCGATGGTGAGAATGTATGCATACAGCCACACGATAGAGACAGTGAAAAGAACACTAAACCGGCTAAATACAGACTTCCCGAAGTCCAGAACTTGAGACAAATACTGCGAAAAGGATCAAGCAGTGTTAGTACATGACATACTGCATAATAGGTAGCCGTGCAGGAACCAAGATATATCAGTACCTGAGAAAATACAACCAACAGGAAAACTTCTGGAAGACCAATTTCGACGCATTTCGCTACCTACAAACATGCACAAGTTTTGGCCACTCCCCAGTGAAGGTAGAAACATGGAGACAAAAAGATGGAGCAAACAAACTAACCCCTGGAAAGCCAAGCTCGTAGAGCCCAAATCCAACAAGTGATACCAGAGGAACAGCTGCCAGCGGACTCAACAATCTGCGAATGAAAGTGATGATAAGTAAATTTTACAGACTACAAACTGAACATGGTACCCCCAAAAATACAGGCATGGGAAACAAAGTTTGACACTAACTTGACTACATTGCGCCAGAGCCCACTGAATCCAAGTATGATCTGAATTGTCGATGCGATGAGGAGAGCACCTTGCGTTCCCCTCATCGTCCGCAAGAATTTCTTCATGTGAGCAGTGAAAAGCTTGTCAATTATTCTTGAAGAAACTTGCGTCAAAAGAGACTGATGACTGATGAGCAGTTCAGCAGAAGAAGCTTGTATGAGGTACCTCGTGAGGGTTTGCTTCATTGCTGTACCGTCCAGCCAAGATGATCGAGATGGTGGGTCCGACGAAAATGTATGAGCCACCCATCACAACCGGAAGACGTGTCCCGAAGAATGTTTGGAACAGGGTGTTTATGCCAGCCACGAACAATATCGTCTGAACCACCCGAGCTTTCTCTTCCTGACAGAAAGGGTAAAATAACATTCAGGTGTTCCATATGGGCGAGTGCAAACTTTAATACTGCTATACTTGGCTAATTCAGTGCAAACAAAAATTCAAAAGTCTATCTAAGGAATTACTACTAAACAGAGGCAGGATTAGCGTTTCGGAGCTCACATTTCCGCCTCCCATCTGAGGAACGAGCGCGCTGGGTATGATGACAGTGGTGCCCAGCATAACGATGAAATGCTGGAATCCTAGTAAAATGGCCTCCGCTGCACAGGGGATCCCAAACAAGGGTCAGAGAAACGTTTAATCATGCCTGACCATACTACATGCCATTTCCACGCTTCGGGACTTGCACAAAATTTAATTTACAGAAAAAGATGTGCAACCACACAAGTGAAAGCAACCTTGAGTAGTAGTAAATCCTAGACACTAGAGTACTTGATCAAGGAAAGCTACTTTCTTCCGGAAATCAAGAACCAAATCATAGTAGGAAAAAAATACTATGAAGAAAGCGATACGCACTTTTAATTACACCAACACATCAGTTTGGAGCAAACACCGGCAAAGACAGAGAAAGAAGAAGTGGAGTAACAATCCCAGCTAGTAAGCTAATAGGAGCACTTTACATGAAGAAAGGATCAGCAGAGATGTCTCCAAAGGTGAAAATGAAAACCAACCTCAGCATCAGAGAAAAGACCGAAACATGCAGTGCACGCAGAAAAAGAAGGCAAGAGGACAAGCACAGAGAACATTTGAACGGCGAGACAAGACAGACAGTCGGGGGGGAAAAAAAACTCCCCCTAAAATAGTCGAGTAGAGCTGAGGTGGAGGTGTGCAGAAAGAAAAGAAGCACGTACGCCATGGCGGCGGGCTGGTGATGCAGAAGGCGACGCCGGGCAGCTGCTCCTTGGGCGGGAACGGCTGGAGCTCGTCGGCCTTGGGCGGCGGCGCGGCGGCCATCCTGTTCCGGCCGGCTCCAAAGTTTCACCTGACACCTCAGTCCACTGAGACCACCGTCGGTGAGTGAGTGAGTGAGCGAGGACACAGGCAAGGGAAGCTCTCTCCAAGCAACTCCCGGATGAAGTGAAGGCAAGAACGCGCGAACACGAGGGATTCTTCCTGTCTAGCAGAGGAAAGCAAGAACTCAGGACTCGACGCCTTCACGAGGAAGGAAGGAAGGAAGAATATCGATCGCTGGGAGTGGGAAAAGGCAGGGAGGCTGCTGGTGCTGCTAGTTCTCGCTCGCAACCCTTCTATGCCTTCGGTCTAGCTGATTCCACGGCAGCCTACTAGGAGGAAGTAGAAGTAGGAGCCGTAGTACTCCTGCGCAAGGAATGGAATCTGGCTGCCCCCAGAAAAGAGCACCCTTTTCCCTCCCTTTCTTCGCACACGCCCACGGGCACACAACACTCTCTGCTTGAGCCGCTGGAATCAATCACCCGGCGTCCAGCGGCAGGAAATACTAGGGGGGAAGGAAGGAGATCGCAGCAGAGATGGCTTCGCGGAGGCTTGGGCTTGGGCGCTTGGCTTCCCAAATAATATACCCCTGCCTGCCACGACGGAGCGTCAAGAAGGATCCGCGAGGTGCAATCGGTTTCCAGCCCGGCAGAAAGGAGGTGGCAGCGGCGAGGCGCGCAGGAGAAAACGACACCTCTCCTTCCCTCTTTTTTCTTCTTTGCTCCTCGCTTTCCCCCTTTAAAATCGGCGCCTTTTATCGGCAGCAAGGCCCGCTGCGGACTGCCCGTTTCGTTTCAATGGATCCGTTCGGGTGGGCTGATAAATCTGTTAAAATTAATTTGCTGTGAGAGAAAAATATTGACAAAGACGGATTATAAGCCGAAAGACCTTCTCTCGCTGCTGTTTGCTGGTAGGGTCTCGTTTAGTTCAGAGAATTAGGGTGAAAAACACTGTATCAAAATTCCTGTAGCATTTCGTTTGTATTTGGTAAAAATTATCTAAATTTTGACTAACTAGGCTTAAAATGTTCGTCTCGCAAAGTACAACAAAACTGTACAATTAGTTTTTGATTTCATTAATATTTAGTACTCCATGCATTTGCCAACATTTTGATGTGACGGGGAATCTTCTTTTTGCATACTAAAATTTGGGGAGAATTAGAGCCTGTTTAGTTTCTCTCTCAACCCAAAAAAGTTTGCGCAGTACCCATCACATCGAATCTTTGGACGCATGCATGGAACATTAAATGTAGGTAAAAAATAATTAATTGCACAGTTTGTCTGTAAATGTCAAAACGAATCTTTTAAGCATAGTTAGTCCATAATTAGATAAATTTTGTCAAATAAAACGAAAAGTGCTACAGTAGCCGAATCTAAACTTTTTCACCAACTAAACAACCCAACCCCTTAGTGAACAACAAGGGTAGTACGTAGTCTCGTCAGTTCGTCACTAGTCACTCAGGTCCGGGACGGGGGCGGGGCGCGCGAGACGACGGCCGGCCAGACGGGAGTGGACTGGACACTGGACTGCGGAGCGGGGCGCTCGCTTCCCTAGGCGGGCGGACGCTGGTGCCTGTGTGAGCCTGTCACGCACGCTGACAGATGCGAGGAGGAAACGTGCATGCCAGGTTGCGGCGTCGGGCTTTCAAAGTGCAGCTACCCGAGCGGTTGGGGGGGCTTCCACTCTCGCGCCCGCCTCATCTTTCACCGACCGTTATTGGTTCGTTGTTGTCTTCCAAGGGCCGGTTTAGATGCAAATTTTTTTTGTAAAATGACACTGTAGCAAATTTCGTTGTTATTTGGTAATTAGTGTCCAATTATGGTCTAATTAGGCTTAAAAGATTCGTCTCGTCCATTTCGTCTAAACTGTGTAATTAGTTTTATTTTTTATTTATATTTAATGTTTCATGCATGCGTCTAAAGATTCGATGTGACGGAGAATGTTGAAAATTTTTGCAAAATTTCTTGCAACTAAACAGGGCCCAACTTTCCACGGCAAAAGCCGGGGGTGGCCCACTGGCCAGACGTACGTAAATGCACTGCTCCTCCAGCTGCACGCCTGCAACGGCACCAAGCCGTTACTGTAGTTTTTTCTCTCCATTTTGCCAGAAATAAAACTAATAATTTAATAGCAGAACTAAATTTTCTTAACTTGCGCATGCAACTATGAGATAAGTCCAAAAAAAACTTAACTTTGAACAAACTTTTACCGTTTTGTATTAACATTTACTATGTCTCAACTAAGTTTACCAAGAAAAAAATTATTTCATAATTAATTTAATACTCCGTATTACTTACCTTATATCGTAAATGTTTTATATAATTTTAGTTCAATTTTGAATAATTTTATTTCTTACAAAGTGAGAATTGTGTATTAAACTTCTGGTCATGCGAGCACGTAGCGCAACAAATGAAAATGGTCATGCTATACATTAGCATGATTAAGTGAACACTTTCTATGTGCACCACTTAATTGAGTCACGCGGCTAGGCCACAGCATGTGTTCATATTGCTTATTTTGTTTATTTTATTTCATTTTCTACTTCCTCTATTCCAAATTATAAGCAGCTCGTTCTGACTTTTTTATATAAATAGTTTTTTTCATGCAACTAGACATATTTATATTTAGGTGCATATTAAAAACAATGTATCTAGAAAAACAATAACGACTTATAATTTGCAACAAAGGAAGTACTTTTTTGTCGATCCAAAACAAATGATGTATGGACATCCAAAAATCTTCAAAATTCTCAAGTAGATGTTAAAAATTAAGGATGGCCCATTTCGCTTGGACCTAGCATCATAGCTCTTAAAATTTTAAAATTAAAATTCTTCCTACAATGCTATATTTGAGTTTTTAGTTAAATTGTTCAGCCCCAAAATAGTCTCTAAAAACTAGAAAAATCATCTAAATTCATGGTGCAGAAAGTAATATTTTATCATGTAATTTATTAACATATGTGCTTAAGTGAAATCCAAAATTTTTAGTAAAGCAGATGCTCAAAACTAATGTTTTAATTTAAAATTATATTTAAAAGTATTTGAAACAAGCCACAATAGGCAATTTCACTTGCCATCTCTTTTTGTCCATTATTAAGATCGTCGTTGGTTAAATGCGTCTTAATCCTATGGCAAAAGCAATGTATCTAAAAAAAGCCAAAACGTTTTATAATTTAGAACGTGAGTAGATAACAAAATTAGAATAACTAAAATATCAAAAGATGAAAATCAAGATATAGATTCATGATATCACAAAAGGGATGCAACAAGAGAGGTAACTTAAGCTAAAACTAAATATGTATTAAACTGCACATAGGTGCAATGCAATAGGATGAAAATGCATAAAGCAACTGGTAAATTTATCATAAGCAGATAGAGTCATAGAGATTAGTATAGATTATCTAAATGAGTATTGTGTTAGGAAATGGGAGAGAGAGAGAGCAAAGATAATTAACTGTAATTAGCAAAACTTTTAATACTTAAATAACGTAATAGTATATGTCGTGCTGGAGGTCGATGGTTTTTTATAAAAAATCCTATTCTGCTAGTGATGATTTATGATCATATTGCTTTTGGAGAAGTACCACGTGGTACCTCAAAAACACCGTAAAAGGCCACACTTTTGAAGGAAATTGGTTCTTGCTAAAGAAAACACTAATTGCGTCCTGCAAAAAAACACGGTTGAATAGTGTGTCCAGCTCCTGCAGCAAATGTCAACCTTTTTCTGTGTCTTTGAGCAAAATAAAGCCAAGCATTTTAAGTGTGTCCTACGGCCTTTTTTGTTTTCATTGGACATGGGAATATGGGTCTAGTGCAAAGCAGAGAACAGATTTAGATAGGTGGGGTCGGGGGAATTTATTCTCTATCTAGATAAAGGCCATGACTCATGATAGTCTAACTAGTGAAAGCAGCCCTAAAATTGTACCTGTGCCCCCCTCCCCCACCCCCCCTTTTTTTTTGGCACTTAGGGCTTGTTTAAATCCAGGGGGCCCGGAATTTTTGAAAAAAAATTGGGAACTAAAGAGGCCCGGAATTGTGGTCAGTAGGGTGCAACTCCAATAAGCACTGACTTCCAGTAGACCACAAATACTGTTGATGTTTCAAGGCAATCAAGATTAATAGGGCTCAAAATAATTTAGCTCATGAGTTGGTGGAGTTTGCCAGGTTTTTGCAGGTAACAAGCCAGCTAATGCTATTTTATTGTGAGAGGAAAAACACTTACAACAAAACAGTATCAGCCGGCTTATTAGCTGCAAAAATCATCAGTCGAACAGAAACTCAAGGAGTGTTAGTTTTTTTTACTTGTTTTTTAGAGTGGGTTTCTTCACTTTGTAAAGATGTTACTTGAGTTTTAATAAATTTTACCATTCGCAAAAAAATTACTGTTGATGTTTCCCTTCCTGTTTTGCTAAAAAAACAAATACTGCTGACTAGTGTTTCCATTTAATATACGTAAACTGCTAGTAACAAAAGAGTACTGCTGAGAGCGTGTGCAGCCTGTTCGCTTGAGCTTTCAGCCGTTTATTTTCAGCTAACAAATAGTATTTTTCTCTCACATAAATCAGCTGATAGTTCTTTCGTTTATTTTCAGTCAAGCACAGGCCGGTGTTAGTGCGTAACACCCTGTTCGTTTGGACTTATCAGCGGAATCAGCAGTCATCCAGCAGTATTTTTCTTTCACAATAAACCAGCGAACAGTACTTTCAGCATAATAAACCAGCGAAACGAAAGAGTATTGCAGACATTCTCCCCTGCTATTCAAGGTAGGTCGTACTAGTATAATATTTTCGTCGCTGGTTGTTGGGTTCATCAAGAGCATACTGTACGCATGTGGAAGGACAGGGAAACATGTTGGTGGACACCCAAAGACAGCAGGAGCCAGAGTCGGTCCACACGTACTACGGAATACGACCCGTCTTTGGGTCAAGACCAAGGAATGGGCCATTTCTGTGAGTTTTATTCTTGTTTCTGAGGAAATAAATTGCAGGGTCCGCTTGGATTTAAGTACTGTGCAATTGTACTACAGTACAATTCAACTATACAGCCATGGTCCCACAAGGAGCTCTATCGGCCACCTTTTAATCAACTTTGGCAAGAGGACATAGTGACATGGTAGTGCTCATCAAGTGATGGTTCCATGTAATAATCGGTACTCCTAGCCCTAGTGCCTGAGTCTGAGTGGGTCCATTTCATGGGACCTTTGGTATTAGTACCAGACCTAGATGGTTGTCGGTCTTGGTAAGGGTATGTCTGGATGTTTTGAGTACGTAGTTGTTAGCCTGGTGTTGCTCACTTGCTTGGATACATGGACTATAGAAATGAACGAACAACTAATCTGGATTAAAGTTTGCCCACCTGTTTGGATAGTCTAAGGAGATGTTTATACCATAGAGTAAACTTTAGTCCTAGTTATCCAAACAGATGGAATGAAAGTGAACTAATTTTTATTTTTCAACATAACTAACAATTAGTTCATAGACGTGCATGAGTGGACTAAAAGATGAACTTGAGTCTTTGTCGAGGGAAACTACTTGTTTTTAGTCCACGTATCAAAACGCACTGGACTAAATTTTAGTTACTTAAACTATAGTTTGGCATTCTTCTCTTTTTTCTCGAAATGAACTAAGAGCCAGTGAAGCCACTATTTTTGGCTTCACCTGCTCTGACATTTGAAGTTGTGCCAAACAGGGTCTAAATTTTAGTCCATCTAAACTTTAGCTCTAAGTGATCCAAACAAGGTCTGAGACTAAGGGCCTGTTGGGTTGGTGGCGTAGTTTGCTATGGCTAACCTTAGGCAAACTATGGCCACCATATAAAGTGTGGCCTAAGCAAAATCGAAGCCCAGCTTGCGATAAAGTTTGACAGATAAGTCTACATCGTGTGGGACGGGATACTAAAAAAGTATGGTGGGTGACGGCGTAAAGAAGTTTTCTGACTGGCAGCTAGAGGACCCAACGTGGCACTTATATCTTTGATGAGGCAGCTAGGCTGCTGGAAACTACAGTGTACGTGCTTGGATCTTAGTGGATGAGATCGGCTTGATGAGCGCCAGAGGCAGCTGCTCACGCATTGGTTTGGCAGCTTGCAGCGGACAACGACGGCTAGCTCTGCTTGGCGGTGGCTAGTCCAATGTGGTACATTGTCTTGATAAGCGGCACAAGCGGATCCGACTGCGGGAGGACTACGTGGCTTTGCAGTGATCTACGACGGCTAGCCTTGCTTGGCAGTAGGCTAGCACGGTGTGGGTCATCGCCGGTGACGACAGCGCAAGCGGTGACGATGGCGTTTTCGCCCTGATATCCTTGTTGTCCGAGGTTTTGGCAGTGCAGTGTGGTGACCGGCTGGTGGTTTGGAGTTGGTGTTGATTTTTTTAGTTTAGCTTCAGCTTTGTGCGGTTCGTGTCGATGTCTCAATCCGACCGACCAGAGTTGTTTTTTTTCCTTTTGTTGAGTTTATTTTTCGGCATGGTTGTCGGTCGTTGTTGTTTCGTTGTGCCCACTTTGAACCTTTTTTTTAATATAATATAATTGGCAGCTCTCGGGTTCATTTTAAAAAAAGTATGTTGTTTTATAGTTATAGAAGTGAATCAAACAATTACTTTAAAATTATAATATGACTAAAACATGGCCTAAACTTTAGTCATCACCCGGTCAATTGATAACCAACCCTACGTACTAGTAGGAGTGGAGGCCATCATTTGCCCTGAGCCTGCAACCAACCAATTCCAATTTCCAAGAGTCACTTTTCCCTCCCTTCCATGATGAGAAAAATCGTGAGCAAATAAAAACAAAAAGATTAGCATATTAATTCCAGGATAGAAAACGGTATGGCGCAGCAGTGCTTAACCCCATCCCTTTCTGGATTTATGATGGCGGTGCGTGGTCGTGGACGCTAGCATCAGCATCAATCAGGGACCGGCCGGGCCGTGTAATCCATGCCTCAATCAACCGCCCTGTGATGGGCGGAGACATCGCCGGATAAGAAGCGAGGGCCATGTTTAGTTCCTCGAATTTAGGTCTAAAATATACTATGAAAAAGAAGATTTTTCGTCACATCAAAATATCGATACATGTATAGAGTATTAAATATAGATGAAATTAAAAACTAATTACACAATTTTATTATACTTTACGAGACGAACATTTTAAACCTAATTAATCAATGTTCGGACAATTATTAACAAATAAAAACAAAATGCTACAGTGCCCCGTAGTAATTTGGGTATCCCGATTTAGGATCTAAACAAGGCAGAGAAATCATGGAGGTTTCCGGTCATGTCGTGCCATCAATGCTTCTACGTACGAATTCCGTGGTTCACCGGGCAAATAAATGGCAACTGTCACGACCGGATTGATTCAGTCTGTACACAATTCCCCGGAGCCCGGAGGTGGATACTCGGAGGAAATTTGGAGAACCGAACGCCGTGCCTCTTCACTTCGCTGAGAAGTCAGACTGACGTTTGAACTTAGCATGGCAGTCCTAATGAAAGAAACTAGTAGTTTCTATAACATAGGATACCACACAAAAAAATACTGCTTTTCAACCCATAGTTTCTATGAGTAATAATTATTTTATCTTTCTCCTCTCAACTCTATCTTCTTTCTCCAATGAAAGTGCGACACGAGTTCCCTACCTCAATGATGATTTCATGGTTTCTTGGTGCATTGGGTCAAGAGTAGACCTGATTTCTTCATAAAGAAACCATTTCTATGATTTTTGCTCTTTTTCTTCATTAATTACGTTGCCATGTCAGCATTTTGCCTACATGGCAAGTCATTTAATGAGGATAGAAATCATCATCAATGCACCATTAGGACTACCCTCAGTCTGACTTATAGGCAAAGACTTCGTGAGACTGCTTGCTTATCCTAATCCGACCCTGGCAACGTGTCGCTCCCCCGCTGCACTGATTCCAAGTGTCACGCACAAGACTGATCCACCGATGGTCGATCGATAGTGATAGACGACACTACCAGCAGAACTAGAAAAATGGATTAACCGACCAAAACGAGCCCGGTCGTCGTTGTCATCTTCTACTACTACCAGTAGTAAGTAGTATCAGTCAAGCTTCCTGTCGCTGGGGCTGCATGCGTGCATGACCTGATCACCACCAAACCTTCAAACCAACCACACTCGGCTTGATGCATGGAGCGCCTTCTCGATGCGTCCAATTTCACTTGCCATCTCTTTTTGTCCATTATTAAGATCGTCGTTGGTTAAATGCGTCTTAATCCTATAGCAAAAGCAATGTATCTAGAAAAGCCAAAACGTCTTATAATTTAGATAGTGAGTAGATAACAAAATTAGAATAACTAAAATATCAAAAGATGAAAATCAAGATATAGATTCATGATATCACAAAAGGGATGCAAAAAGAGAGGCAACTTAAGCTAAAACTAAATATGTATTAAACTGCACATATGTGCAATGCAATAGGATGAAAATGCATAAAGCAATTGGTAAATTTATCATAAGCAGATAGAGTCATAGAGATTAGTATAGATTATCTAAATGAGTATTGTGTTAGGAAATGGGAGAGAGAGAGCAAAGATAATTAACTGTAATTAGCAAAACTTTTAATACATAAATAACGTAATATTATATGTCGTGCTGGAGCACAGGTCGATGGTTTTTTTATAAAAAAATTCCTATTCTACTAGTGATGATTTATGATCATATTGCTTTTGGAGAAGTACTAGGTGGTACCTCAAAAACACCGTAAAAGGCCACACTTTTGAAGGAAATTGGTTCTTGCTAAAGAAAACACTAATTGCGTCCTGCAAAAAAACACGGTTGAATAGTGTGTCCAGCTCCTGCAGCAAATGTCAACCTTTTTCTGTGTCTTTGAGCAAAATAAAGCCAAGCATTTTAAGTGTGTCCTACGGCCTTTTTTGTTTTCATTGGACATGGGAATATGGGTCTAGTGCAAAGCAGAGAACAGATTTAGATAGGCGGGGTTCAGGGAATTTATTCTCTATCTAGATAAAGGCCATGACTCATGATAGTCTAACTAGTGAAAGCAGCCCTAAAATTGTACCTGTACTCCCACCCCTCCCCCCCCCCTTTTTTTTTGCACTTAGGGCATGTTTAAATCCATGGGGCTAAAGTTTAGAGTGTCATATCGGATGTCACATAAGGTATCACTTGGGAGTATTCGGATAGTAATAATAAAATAAATTATACAAGTCCTTAGTAATCTGCGAGACGAATTTATTAAACCTAATTAATCTATCATTAGCATATGTTTACTGTAGCACCACGTTATCAAATCATGAACTAATTAGCTTAAAAAATTTGTCTTGCAAATTAGTTACAATCTATGCAATTAATTATTTTTTAATTTATTTTTAATACTCTATGCAGTGATAAGAACTAAACTTGAGGAGGAAACAGGCCTTAGAAGCGTGCCAAACACAAGTAGTCTATACGTGCCTGAAATCTTGCCCCAATCTAAGCTGCATGCAATGAATTGTGGTCAGTAGGGTGCAACTCCAACCAGCACTGACTTCCAGTAGACCACAAATACTGTTGATGTTTCAAGGCAATCAAGATTAGTAGGGCTCAAAATAATTTAGCCCATGAGTTGGTGGAGTTTGCCTGGTTTTTGCAGCTAACAAGCTAGCTGCATCAGCCGATTTATTAGCTGCAAAAACCATCAGTCGAACAGAAACTCAAGGAGTGTCAGTTTTTTTTGTTTTTTTGCTTGTTTTTCAGAGTGGGTTTCTTCACTTTGTAAAGATAAGATGTTACTTGAGTTTTAATAAATTTTACCATTCACAAAAAAAAATACTGTTGATGTTTCCCTTCCTGTTTTGCTAAAAAAAACAAATACTGCTGACTAGTGTTTCCATTTAATACACGCTGTGTTTACTTCCTCAAAAAAAAAGTACTATGCAAAAAAAAAATTCTCCATCACAATACATGCATGGAGTACTAAATGTAGATAAAATCAAAAACTAATTGTACAGCTTAGTTGTACTTTGCGAGACGAACATTTTAAACCTAATTAGTCAACGGTTGGACACTACTCCATATTTGTCAAATAAAACTAAAATATGCTGCAGTACTTTTTTTTTACAGGTAACTGAACACAGCCGTAAACTGCTAGTAACAAAAGAGTACTGCTGAGAGCGTGTGTTAGTGCGTACTGTAGGAGTATTGCAGACATTCTCCCCTGCTATTCAAAGGTAGGTCGTACTAGTATAATATTTTCGTCGCTAGTTGTTGGGTTCATCAAGAGCATCTTCAGTCTGTATGTTGTCATCGGGTATGCTGGATTATTGGACCATACTGTACGCATGTGGAAGGACAGGGAAACATGTTGGGGCCGGTTTAGATGCAATTTTTTTTTACAAAATGATACTGTAGCAAATTTCGTTATTATTTAGCAATTAGTGTCCAATCATGATCTAATTAGACTTAAAAGATTCGTCTCGTCCATTTCGTCTAAACTGTGTAATTAGTTTTATTTTTTATTTATATTTAATACTTCATGCATGTGTTCAAAGATTCGATGTGACGGAGAATGTTGAAAATTTTTGCAAAATTTCTTGCAACTAAACAGGGCCTTGGTGGACACCCAAAGACAGCAGGAGCCAGAGTCGGTCCACACGTACTACGGAATACGAGCCGTCCAAGTCGTCTTTGGGTCAAGACCAAGGAATGGGCCATTTCTGTGAGTTTTATTCTTGTTTCTGAGGAAATAAATTGCAGGGTCCGCTTGGAATTAAGTACTGTGCAATTGTACTACAGTAGAGTACAATTCAACTATACAGCCATGGTCCCACAAGGAGCTCTATCGGCCACCTTTTAATCAACTTTGGCAAGCGGACATAGTGACATGGTAGTGCTCATCAAGTAATAATCGGTACTCCTACCTAGCCCTAGTGCCTGAGTCTGAGTGGGTCCATTTCATGGGACCTTTGGTATTAGTACCAGACCTAGATGGTTGTCGGTCTTGGTAAGGGTATGTCTGGATGTTTTGAGTACGTAGTTGTTAGCCTGGTGTTGCTCGCTTGCTTGGATACATGGACTATAGAAATGAACGAACAACTAATCTGGATTAAAGTTTGCCCACCTGTTTGGATAGTCTAAGGAGATGTTTATACCATAGAGTAAACTTTAGTCCTAGTTATCCAAACAGATGGAATGAAAGTAAACTAATTTTTATTTTTCAACATAACTAACAATTAGTTCATAGAATCATAGGCGTGCATGAGTGGACTAAAAGATGAACTTGAGTCTTTGTCGAGGGAAGCTACTTGTTTTTAGTCCCCGTATCAAAACGCACTGGACTAAATTTTAGTTACCTAAACTATAGTTTGGCATTCTTCTCTTTTTTCTCGAAATGAACTAAGAGCCAGTGAAGCCACTATTTTTAGCTTCACCTGCTCCGACATTTGAAGTTGTGCCAAACAAGGTCTAAATTTTAGTCCATCTAAACTTTAGCTCTAAGTGATCCAAACAAGATCTGAGACTAAGGGCCTGTTTGGTTGGTGGCGTAGTTTGCTATGCCTAACCTTAGGCAAACTATGGCTGCCATATAAAGTGTGGCCTAAGCAAAATCGAAGCCCAGCTTGTGATAAAGTTTGATAGATAAGTCTACATCGTGTGGGACGGGATACTAAAAAAGTATGGTGGGTGACGGCGTAAAGAAGTTTTCTGACTGACAGCTAGAGGACCCAACGTGGCACTTCTATCTTTGATGAGGCAGCTATGATGAGGCAGCTAGGTTGCTGGAAACTACAGTGTACGCGCTTGGATCTTGGTGGATGAGATCGGCTTGATGAGCGCCAGAGGCAGCTGCTCACGCGTTGGTTTAGCAGCTTGCAGCGGACAACGACGACTAGCTCTGCTTGGCGGTGGCTAGTCCAATGTGGTATGGCCCTGTTCGGCTGTGCTGATAAGCCGGCTGAAAAACACTGTTGGCTGATTCGTTGTGAGAGAAAAACACTGTTCCAGCGGAAAAAACAAGCTGAAAAGTACGGATTATAAGCCGGATAAACAGGGCCTACATCGTTTTGATAGGCGGCACAAGCGGATCCGATTGCGGGAGGACTACGTGGCTTTGTAGTGATCTACGGTGGCTAGCCTTGCTTGGAAGTAGGCTAGCACGGTGTGGGTCATCGCCGGTGATGACAACGCAAGCGGTGACGATGGCGTTTTCGCCCTGATATCCTTGTCGTCCGGGGTTTTGGCAGTGCAGTGTGGTGACCGGCTGGTGGTTTGGAGTTGGTGTTGATTTTTTTAGTTTAGCTTCAGCTTTGTGCGGTTCGTGTCGATGTCTCAATCCGACCGACCAAAGTTGTTTTTTTCCTTTTGTTGAGTTTATTTTTTGGCGTGGTTGTCGGTCGATGTTGTTTCGTTATGCCCACTTTGAGCCTTTTTTAATATAATATAATAGGCAGCTCTTTTGACGGGTTCAATTAAAAAAAGTATGGTGTTTTATAGTTATAGAAGTGAATCAAACAATTACTTTAAAATTATAATATGTCTAAAACATGGCCTAAACTTTAGTCATCACCCGGTCAATTGATAACCAACCCTACGTACTAGTAGGAGTGGAGGCCATCATTTGCCCTGAGCCTGCAACCAACCAATTCCAATTTCCAAGAGTCACTTTTCCCTCCCTCCCATGATGAGAAAAATCGTGAGCAAATAAAAACAAAAAGATTAGCATAATAATTCCAGGATAGAAAACGGTATGGCGCAGCAGTGCTTAACCCCATCCCTTTTTGGATTGATGATGGCGGTGCGTGGTCGTCGACGCTAGCATCAGCATCAATCAGGGACCGGCCGGGCCGTGTGATCCATGCCTCAATCAACCGCCCTGTGATGGGCGGAGACATCGCCGGGCCTCGTATAGATAAGAGAATTGGGGAGAAAAACACTGTATCAGAATTCCTGTAGTATTTCGTTTGTATTTGGTAAAAATTATCCAAATTTTGACTAACTAGGCTTAAAATGTTCGTCTCGCAAAGTACAACAAAATTGTGTAATTAGTTTTTGATTTCATCAATATTTAGTATTCCATACATTTGCTGACATTTTGATATGACGGGAAATCTTCTTTTTGCACAGTGAAATTTGGGGAGAATCGGCGAACTGAACAAGGGCCCGGATAAGAAGCGAAAAATCATGGACGTTTCCGGTCATGTCGTGCCATCAATGCTTCTACGTACGAATTCCGTGGTTCACCGGGCAAATAAATGGCAACTGTCACGACCGGATTGATTCAGTCTGTACACAGTTGCCCGGAGCCCGGAGGTGGATACACGGAGGAAATCTGGAGAACCGAACGCCGAGGTTTTATGCATCCACTAGTTTGTTGATTATACTAGTCTATACCTATAATAATAAAGAGGCAAAATTTCCACGTAAAATATAAGTAAGACTCCTACTCAACAAAGATTATATGTAAGACTAAGTTGATACTAATCCAAATAGATCAAACTCTAACTCGCTTTGTTGCTGCCGTGAAGTCTTATATTTTCCGCGCGTCCTTTTTTTTTTTGATAGGGCTCTCTCTGTTGCCGTGGACTCCAATTTAAATGCGTTGATTTTCTTCTGAAGTCTTAAAAAGTAAGAGTCCAGTGGATTTCATTGCTATTTTTTTTCTATTTGTACTCTTTTCTTTCCTATGCGCGTATTTCTACTCTTTTCTTTCCTACGTGCGTCCGTGCTCGAGTCCGTAACTATTCTTTTTCCTATGCGGCTGTTACCTTTTCCTATTCTTTTTTTCACTCAAGTTAGTTTTTCCTTTCTTTAATTCTTTTTGCAGCACGTCTAATCCAAATTTTGCTTCGTTTTCTTACCCGAGCTCATTTTTTCTTTTTTTTTTCTCCCTTCTGCCAGTCGGTCCGTTCCTATTTATGGCTTGGCGGGTCTGGTTTTGTATTTTTATACTTTTTCCATCCAAATATTGCAATCAACATTTGCCTACGGGTCTGATTTTGTATTTCAAAGTTTTTTCCCACATGATTTTTTTTTTGTTACGGTCTAATATATACCGCATATTAAAGAGTGAAGGGATTCTTCCATCTTTTTTTTTCTTCTCAAACTGTTCTCCACCCCATGTCTCGAACATGACATATGCTCATGACCCGTACTCATATAAGTTAGATGTGTCTCGTATGTGATTTAGACTTATAACCCGTACTCATATGATTTTGAACAACCTTTGCGATAATATAGAGTTTCATTCTAAGACGTATTGATTTCTGTTGTAACGCACGGGCAGTACATGGTATGGAGTCCAATTTCAAAGCTAATTATAATACAGAGCATCCTATGGTTCGCCACTATCTCCGGTGCCTACCCAAACATAAGTTAGAGGCGCATGTCTTGTGGCACAATATGGAGTTCAATACCAAGACGAATTCAAAAGCATGATGATCACGCAATAAATGGTACGTCCCGTGGCAACGCACGGGCATATTTACTAGTACTAATAAAAAGGCAGATCGACGGCGGAAAATAGCGAGTTCAATTAAAGACCTAGCATGCCGTTTGTTTCGCTGGAAAGTGTAGCTTATCGATCATATCATAATACATTATTTTTCTCTTGTAACAAATTAGTCAACCGTATTTTTTAGGCAAACACTCTGTTCGTTTCGTTGGTTTATTATGCTGAAAGCACTGTTCGCTGGTTTGTTGTGAAAGAAAAACACTATTGGATGGCTACTGATTCCGCTGATACGTTCAAACGAACAAGGTGAAAGACTTTGTGAGACTATGCTTGCTTATCCGAATCCGACCCTGGCAACATGTCGTGCCCCCACCACACTGATTCCAAGTGTCACGCACAAGACTGATCCACCGATGGTCGATCGATAGTGATAGACGACACTACCAGCAGAACTAGAAAAATGGATTAACCGACCAAAACGAGCCCGGCCGTCGTTGTCATCTTCTACTAGTACCAGTAGTAGTATCAGTCAAGCTTCCTGTCGCTGGGGCTGCATGCGTGCTTCACCTGATCACCACCAAACCTTCAAACCAACCACCCTCATCCCCGTGGGCCGTGGCAGTCGCAATGGCCTGATCGATGCGTCCAATTTATCAACCAACGCGCGGCCGGCGCGGGGAACAGCGCGACGTGGCCGTCACGTACTCGCGCGCCTTGCGTTGTCGTCTCGGCGTCGTGAGCCAGCTCGGCCATCACACGTCCACGACGACGTCGATCGCCTTGGGGATTCTTCAGGTCGTCCCAACGCTGCCCTGTTCGGCAGGCTGTTTTTTTTTTCTTATAAACCGGCTGTGGCTGATTTGCTGTGAGAGAAAAACACTGTTCCACGGCTGATAAGCCGTGCTGATAAGCTCAGCCGAACAGGGGATTTGCTTCTCGACCGATCATCATCCGGGCTGCATGTCTGTTGCGGGACACGTCGCGTCTCTTGCTTCGCCGACGAGGCCTCGATCCATCGATCTCTCGGCTTTCGGCGTCGTACGTCCGGGCGATTCGTCGTCAGTTGAGAAAGTTCCGTCCCCGGTGGCCGGTCGGCGCCTGGCGGGCTACCTACTCCTAGCTGGTTGCAAAATCTTTTTGCATTGCGTTGGTCCCACAATTTCGTTCTCTGCGCGCGTCGGTACATGCATGCACACATGTGCCGGGCTGCCTGTTGTATGCTTGGAAAATGAGCAATTCATGTCGAGTTTATGCGTTGGAAAGTTGATCATCATCAGGTCCCAGCGACTTGTATAGCGCGTATTGTCGGAATATTGTATGGACTAGCCTAATAAACTGAACCCGAACTGTTGCAGACATTCCACGAGATGTTTGGCCGATGATTTTTTTTTACCAGTAATTCGGTTGATGTTGCTTTGTTGTGAGAGAAAAACACCGTATCATCACCGGTAAGCCGGACAGATTCGTTTGTGATGAACGGATACCCGACCCTGCCGACACGTACGTACAAACAGTACAGTACGCAGTGGAGACGGTGGTACGCGGCCGGGCCGTCCGGGGAGGAGCACGTACGGGCATTGCTGGAACTGGATTACTGGAGCAGTTGCAGGCAGGAGCAGTCAGCAGGGCGGCGCGGCGCACGAGCCGCGAGAGAGCAAGCCATTGACTCCCCCTCTTTTGAGGCGGGAATTCTGCCGCGACGCCAGAGAAAAAGCGGGAATGCCTTGGTCGGATCCGCCTGAGCCTCGGTCGACGGCCACAACGTACGCAAGCACGGCCGCAGTCGCCCCGGTGGATGAGCTGAGGCTGAGCCGCTCCCCTGTTCGGCTGTTCCCGTTCGATCATTTTCACTCTCGGCCGTGTTCAGTTGGCCAAATCGGGAGGTTCAAAATCTGCACAGTAAAAAATCCTTCATTATACTATTTTATTTGTATTTGTGAATTTTTATCCAAACATTGACTAATTAGACTTAAAAGATTCATCTCGTAAAGTACAACTAAACTGTGTAATTAGTTTTTAATTTCATCTACATTTAGTACTCTATGCATGTACCGACATTTTAATGTGATGGAAAATCTTCTTTTTATATAATGAAATTTGGAGAAAAATTTACCATCTAAACAAGGCCTCATCTCAGTTCAGGTACCGCCACTCCCTGACAGTCGGCGTTTTTTTTTCGTCGATGCTAATCCTGACACTGATTCGCTGTAAGAGAAAAACACTCTCGGCTGTTTTAGCCGAGGGACACCGTGGTCGGCAGTCGTACTCGCGTCTCGGCACGGTTGCTACCGTCCAATTCGGTGGTTACGAGCACAGGTGCACAGCGCCTTGCTGCTTCCTGCTGCCATGCTTCGGTGTCAGCAGGGTAGAGGCGCGTTTTGACTAACCTCATCACCTGCTCATGGCGCTCGAAAGCTACAGGTACACCTGCTACAGTATGTGCTATGCTACGAGATTACTCCGACGACGGGCGACGGTGGGGCTGAGACTGACCCAGCGCGGCCAACCCTTTCGGTTTCGGTGATGCACGATTTCGACTGATGGTCTACTGTGCCTTAGTACTTACGATAATCCTATTATTACTACTTTCTCTGAACCATGATTGAATCGTCATTTAGGCCATGTTTAGGCCGTGTTTAGATGCCATCCAAATTCCAAGTTTTTTCACTCTCTCCGTCACATCAATTTTTAGCCGCTTACATGGAGTATTAAATGTAGGTAAAAAATAACTAATTACACAGTTTAGTTGGAAATCACGAGATGAATCTTTTAAGCCTAGTAGGTCCACGATTGGACAATATTTGCCAAATAAGACGAAAACGGTATTATTCATCAGATTAAATTTTTTTGCAAAGTAAACCAGGCCTTAGTTTCAAAAATTTTTCAAGATTTCCCGTCACATCGAATGTTTGGATAAACATTAAATATAGATAAAAAAATTAATTACACAGTTTGGTAGAAAACCACGAGACGAATCTTTTGAGCCTAATTAGTCTATGATTTAATATTAATTGACAAATATAAACGAAAGTGCTACGGTAGCCAAAGTCAAAATTTTTTGTGAACTAAACACACCCACACACCCTTGAACACACCCTTGCTGCTTGACGAATGCAATGTTCGCATGTGGAGCTGCATGTAGAGAAAGACAAAAAGGGCTTTGGGAGGGGCGAGGGCAGCAGTCGAATCATGGCATCAACATATACCAACACCAACAGTTCAACACCGATAATGTGATGTGATGCATCACAAACTGCTGCAGATTCCGTCGTCTATCCATCGTTCACGCAGGAGCAGACCGCAGACGAGACGATTCATCATGGCAGAGGCAGAACGAGAATGTGGCCTGGGATAAACTGTTTCTCCACATGCGCCATCACTCCAACGGTCAGAGACGGCAGCGGATCAGGTTCAGGTAGGTCGGGTTGTGCGGTTTCAGATTTTACGATGGTTTTTCATTCACGATTTTCGTTTTCGATTTTGGTTTCAAGTTTGGTATCGGATTTGGTTTCGGGTTTGGTTTTTCACCTGTGGATATCTAATGGATATCCGAAATAAATCATTTGAAATTAAAACTCATGTTTTATAATATGCTAATAATAACCTGTTTACTTAGATTATTAAATCTATTCAAAATTGACTCATAAAAATATTTATTATTTATTGCCTCTTATTTATATATGTAAATATGTGTATATTTATCCGTGGGTTTCGGGTATCCGTTTAGGTTTCGGGTATCTGTTCGGGTTTGGTTTTGGTGATGGATTTCCATCGTCACATGCTGAGGCCACAGTTGTTCTTCTCCTGTCCGCCTGCTCGATCACGCCGTCACTTGCTGACTTGCAGCTAGTTCTGTCGTCCATCCCAGCTGCGAGCTGCAAACAACTGGGGCTTGTTTAGTTCATAAAATATTTTATTTTGTGAAATGCTATTGTAGCATTTTTTTTTGTTGTTATTTGATAATTAGTGTCCAATCATGACTTAATTAGGCTTAAAAATTCGTCTCATCCATTTCGTCTAAACTATGTAATTAGTTTTATTTTTTATCTATATTTAATGCTTTATGCATGTGTGTAAAGATTCGATGTAACGGAAAATCTACTGTTTTTTCGTAAAATATTTTGGAACTAAACAAGCCCTTGCTCCGATCAACAAGACGAGTCGTGGCAAACTTTCCCAGACATGAACACTCCTAGTACTCTCTCCGTCCAACAAAGCTTATAATTATAGGATACGTGCCAGTTAAACTGACTCAAATTTAACCAATTTTATAGTAAATAGTATTAACATTTATATCTCTAAATAAATTTATTATAAAAATATATTATATAACTAATCTAATGATACTTATTTTGTATTATAAATATTAGTATTTTTATATAAATTTAGTCAAAGTTCAAACCGTTTGACTTCTTGAAAAGCGCATGTTTTTTTTCCAGGGAGGGAGTAATAAGTACCGGTACGTACGGAGTACAGTATCGACGACAAGCAGTTCCAAGTTCAGAATCTTTAACAGCAACCAACGGTTCCACAGCCATGACACGGTTTTCAGTTTTGACTGTTCTGCATCACCTCAGTACAGTACGTAGTAATTTTCGGACCTAAGAATGGCCTCGTAATGCTTTCAGTTTCAAAAACTCAGGGGACGTTTAGATGAAAAAAAATATAGAATTTGGCTACTGTAGTACTTTCGTTTGTATTTGGCAATTAGCGTCCAATCATAGACTAATTAGGCTCAAAAGATTCGTCTCGTGATTTACAACCAAACTGTGTAATTAGTTATTTCTTTTATCTACATTAAATGCTTTATGCATGCGCCTAAAGATTGATACGATGAAGAGAGTGTAAAAAATTGGAATTTGGAAGGAAAGTAAACAAGGCCTGAGTTCACTAGTCGAATATGCTAGACGTGGTAATAGATTAGAGTCCCAATCCAAATAGAGAAATCAAATTAAAATCCAAAGGAAACAGTTCAACATCCATTCCAAATCTAATTCCAAATTACTACGTACGAGTAGTGTTCAATCCAATCCAATTGCTTGAAAGTCCAAATCCAACGAATCAACAATGGATTTAAGCCTTCTATTCTCAGTAAAATAAACAGAGTAATCAAGCCGACCGAGGCATTCCGTCCCAGTTTTGAATCTGTTCTGTCAAAAATACGGCCCAGATTTGTGTACCACTGACTACTAAGCTTCTGAATTACGGAGTGTCTTTTTTTTTGGCAAGTACTACCGACAATGAGCTGTTGACTGTTGTCCTGTTGAGCACGAAACTTCGGCTTTTGCTCAATTGGAATTTTAGAGGGGCTTAGGAGCTTGGCTCGTTAAGGCTAACGAGATGAAAAGAGAGGTCATATAGTTTGTTAAGAGATGTTATAACGGCGGCACACCCTACGATTTATTAGCGCAAGGGCTACTACTTTAGCGCCCCACGGCATGCAGGGTTGTTTTCTTGCACAAGGTTCGCCTCTGTTGCAAAGAGTTATGAGAACGTACAAGCCAACCCATACATAAGTACAAAAATTTACGCGTACTTTAAAAATTATTATAGCACAGTTTAGTGTTGTCCTCAATCAAATTTCTCTGACTTCGGCCAAGATATTTTAAAAGACCACATTAACATTTATACGGTGAAATAAATAAACTGTCAAGACATATTTTGTGGATGATTTGATGAAACTAATTTGATATCACAGTCATAGGTGTTTGATGCTTTTTACTAAAAATTATGTTGTCAAAGTCAAAGAAGCCATAACGAAGTAAGGAAAACCATAAATACGTTGATTTTCAAAATCAAACAAGGCGAACAAGAAGCATGCTAGGGACAGCAGGGGACGAGGTATTCGTGTAAGCGCTAGATTTCGATCCAGCCATCAGGCCCTAACCATACGTTAAATTTGCGATCCAAGCTAGCTTCAATGCTTGCACACGAACACGCCAATAGTTATCACTACACAATGCACAAAATGTACTGCCAGGTAGTAACTGATGCCACATTCGTCTCTGCACCGTCAGCAGATAGATTAAAAAAAAGAAAAAAAACTGTGTACATCAGCTGAGAAAAAGGCCCAAAAGGGAAGCCTAAGCCACAACAACACCAATATTCCAATCTCAAGAGGTCAGTCCAAGCAAAATTTTTCTGAAACTCAAATCCAGATATGTCAGTAATCGTAATCCCCCCTTTAAAAAAATCCTACAGTTCCACTTACAGGATTGAAACAGGTTCATTTCAGGAAAGTGGATCCCAAGAACAAGAAAATGTAAGCAACCAGCGAGGTGAGTAGCTCTAGGGACCATGAAGGTGGGATGATGAATGTCGGGACCAGTGGAACCAGTAGAGAACCAATGATCCAACCACCAACAAGTACTCCAAACCTAGAAGAACAAGGCAGTGAGTAAACAAGCTGTTGTTGATGACAAATCAAGGTCTTGATGGAAGATAGTTTCAGTACCCAGTGGTTGATGCCCTGAGAAGGTTCTTCATCTTTTCGTTGAGGAAATATATGCATGAGAATAACGATATCGCGAGCTGCACATGCAAACCATTTCAGTTCAGTGATGCCCAAGATCAAAAGTAAACCGACCTAGATTTATCAGGTCCTATATTGTCAACATTGCTGATGGTCGAAATCATCAAATGGAAGAAATAAAAACCATCAGAACACTAAGCTGTGCAGATGCTAGACACTAGCATGAACAAACATATGTACAGGGAGCAATTTTATTTAGCATTCAGGTGCTTGGCAAGTTAGTTAAACCTAATAGATACTGTAAAAGTTACAAGCGACATAGGCCGGCTTCCTAGATTGAACAGCCATGGAGACAAAACATGTCCTCCAACAAGAAAAGACAGACGTCATAATCTCAGGATAAATCAAAGCGCATACCTGAAACGCAGGTCCATTCTCTGCAGAAGTTGCTATGCTCCATCCAGTAATGAAAGCAAAGAAAAACAATCTTCTGGAAATAATATCCATCGATGGCACCTCAAAGTAACCAATAAGTGCTTTGACCCATGAGGGGGATTCCTCTACTCTCTTCTTTAGCTTGGTTTTCAGGTTAATTTTTGTCTTCTTCCGCTGCTGGTAGCTCTTCATAATTATCTTCTCATAAGCACCTTCAATAGCTTCTTCACTCGGTTCATGCCCAGCATACTGTTGAATAAGGAAATTCCTTGCACTCCGGATCTCTTCTTCGGATGCGTCACGATCAACACCAAGAAGCTTGTAGGGATCTCGTATTCGGTATCTAGGGAACACCGGAACATGCTCTGTTGATAACCAATAGAGGGGTGGATATGACCTCATGTAAACCAATTGTTTGTACAGAAATAACCCAACAAAGAAACAAATATTGCAGTCTAAAAATATTGTAAACCAAGATAGAATCTGAGATTTGCAAGAAACAGGCCATCGCACACAACTAAATTCACACCTATAATGTTGTCACAATTAATTGAATGAGATTTTTAATTTCTATATACATTTGCTTTTTTAAGTTTCAGGACTGGAGCAGCCCCAGCCAAGCTATTGTTGGTACCAAAGCATGATTTATGGATCCATAAAATCCCCACGATTTACAGATTACAGTTGCTTGCACAAAAAGTTATGAAGATTTAGAGCAACACCATGTGTTTATACAAGAGAGAAAATGCAACCATACATAACTTTTCATCTGAAGGTACACAATGGCAACTTTCTTACTCATATGATCTGGCCAACTACTCCTAAAAGCATAACCTGGCGTCCTTCAATCTGGTTACCTGCCAAAATGCAGGGTTCTCCTGAATACATTCTGTATATCCAGTGTGCCCCCCTCCCACCCCCAATTTCCTCATCACGAATTCACGATCACATTAAGCAATGTGCATTGCAGGATTGGCTACCTACTAATAAAACTAAAAAACTACAATCAGTTTGCTAACTAAATGACAGTACACGACCCACACACTATTCCTTACTTCATGCATCGGCAACCCAAAAGACACATCCGTTACCCTACCAAAATTTTACACTACAAAAGCAACCCAGAGAGGCTAAGTCAAGGCTATGAATTCAATGCCTCTTACCGTAGCTGAACTCGCGGTCACCTCCGGCGCCAGCGCCGGCGGCGATGGAGAGGCTGATGGAGCACCGCGACCCCCGCAGCCGCGGCGGGAGCGCGATGACGCCCCCACGCACCGCCGCCGCATCCGCACCCCATCCGCCAATGCTGAATCGAACAGAACCGCATCACCTTCTGAGCACGCCACAAACAGGGAATAACACGACGAGGGGGAGGCGAGAGGAGGAGGGGGTTTAAGGCAGGCGCGCGCACCGGCGGAGACGCAGGAGCGGGCGGGCGAGGAAGGCGGCGGCTGTCGCCTGCATCTCCGGCGCCTGCCGCGGGGTGAGGGAGGTGGGCAGCGGCGAGGTCGTCTTGCCCGCGACGCGGGGGAGGGGGAGAGGGAGGGGAGGATTGGATAGGGAGCGATGGAGACGGAGACGGAGATGGAGACGGGGACGAGGAGGCAGGTTGGTGGGTCGTGACTGAGGCCGGCCTGTCGGTTCCTCTCTGGGCTTTTTGTGGGCTGGGCTGTGTTGGGTTGGTTTTACACTCTGGAACGGGCTATGCTCAATGCTTTTCTCTTTTCTTGCAGTAAGTAAATTACAAATATAATCCATCACAATATGCCGCTTGGATTCTGATTTTCCCCCCTAACTATTTTTTGTTGCAAATGCCCACCTGTTTGGTGCTGTTGCAAAAACCACTCATTGTGCACATGCTTAACTAATTCGGTCCGTTTTCATCAATATGCAATCAACTACGTAATAAAAGCTATGTATTTAGAAATGCCAAAACCACTACTACAATAATCTTTTCCGAGACGGGCAAAAGTGATTTTCCGAGGTAGGCATCCAAACCTCCTTGGACCAAAGGTCGCAGTAAATAGGCTATTTTCTGAGGCAGTTTGGTACCAATCTAGGTTAATAAAATAAAAAAAGAAAAAAAGAAAACCCGTGGATAGGCCCGCCGAGCCCATCCACGGGCCGCCGCCACCGTTGCTTGCCAGAGGTGGAGCACCTCCCCGCCCGCTGGATCCTCCTCCCCGCCCGCCAGATCCGCATCCCCACTACTGGATCCGGCCTCGCCGGCCCTGGATCCACTGCCAGAGGCCGGCCCCGCCATGAATCCGGCCGCCCTCCACCGGATCCAGCCGGGCATGGTGGTGGAGATGCTCCGGGTGAGGGAGAGGCCGCTCGCCACTGCATGTTGTTGGAGGTGGAGCGCCTCCCCAGCCTTTGATCCGTCACGCACGCCGCCCTGGATCCACAGGAACAGGGGATCAGCCCCCACGCCGCGCCGGCCACCGCATTCGCCACGCGCTCGGAGACGGGGGGAGGGAAGGCGCCGGCCACCGCATCTGGCCACTACCGCCGCCGCATCTCGCCGCCACCATGGCCCCGCCGCCGACGCGCGCCACCGGAGAGAGAGAGGAAGGTGGTGGAGAGAGAGGGAGGTGGTGGAGAGAGAGGGACTGGAGGAGGGAGCCGCTCGGCCTTGCGTTTGTGGCGCCTGGGAGAATGAGAGCGGCGAGAGAGTGGGTTGGGAGTATGTTAGGGTTTCATTGTGTTTATATAGTCGACATTGGTATTGGGCTTCAAAATTGTAGCGGGCTGAGCCAGATTTTAGGAGACAGGCCTTATAAAATAACCGCCTCGGTTAATGATTTACCGAGACGGTTGCGTTATAATGCCCGCCTCGGTTAGTAGGCATGTTAATGGATTTTAGGTAACCGCCTCGGTTCATAAAAAATGACCGCCTCGGTTAATACGAGTCATTAACCGAGGCGGTTCAAAATCATGCCCGCCTCCGAGGGGGTTTTGAAAAGGTCACGGTTATGTTTTTTTTAGTAGTGAACGTCATATAATTTATGAACGGAGTAGTATTTATTTGAAGATATTTGGAACATTAAAATGCAACTTTTGAAGGGATTTCACCAAGAGAATCGTTGATGAGAGCCTAAAGCTATAACACTAAGTTTTGTTGTTTATAAAATAATTTCACTGGAACATGGTAATAAATAAGCTAGTCCAAGGACCAGACAAAAACTTGTTTCGGTTAGTTGCCTTTTTGTGGCAGATGTGGAGCAAGAGTGTGCTAATAAATTCCATGTCTATTCCTCCTCTATTTTCTTCTTCTTTCCTTCATCTAGCTTCCGCTCCAAAGTCCAACCTCACATTCTCAATTGGGTTGCGTCCTGTAGGATTTTGCAAAATAGACCTAAATAGAGGGTGGCCATTTGTAGCAAGTTTGCCTTGTTTTTTTTAGTGGAGCAAGATTGCCTTGGGTGGTGGGGGTACGGTGAGGGTTGTCCACTAGTCTTGATGGCCCAAAGAAAAATATTAGGCCAGGGTGAACTAGCCTAATTATTTCATTCATTAGTCATTTTGTTTACATTTTTAATTATACATGCCGAAATGGCCAAGTGGCCCGCCTTGAGCCCATCTTGAAAACTCCGTGCAGATGGGTGTCCATGGGCGAGTATGGGCACTTTTTTTTTCCAAACAACTCGGTCTTTTTGTCACGGTTTGCTTTAGGTCTCAAAAACTCGGCTTGTTGTTCCTCTCCTTAAATTTAAATGATAGAGTAGTGCTCCTGCTGATTTTCTTCAAAAAGAAAATAAAACCCTACATGTCCATGCAGACATGCAGTAGGCCTGCCTAATGGCTTTTGAAGGCACAGGCTTATCCATGTGAGAACTAGACACTGGAGCCAACAAGCACAACTGGGATGATAAAGCAAGAGCTACCTATCTCATTTTGGATGTCCAAATGAAACGTGTAGTGCAAAGCTTTTTGCGTGTGGCTGCGACTGCGAGTGATAAATAACGGCAAGCATTGCTAGCGCACCTTCACCTTGCGGCGCGTATGATGGCTCGTGTATGTATACTCCCTCTATCTAGGCCACGAATCCTATAGAAAAAAAATGTTTTCCTTTTCTTTTTATATGGTGCGACTAGATTTTTTTCTTCTTAAGAGCAGTTTTGAATATTAGTGCAGTACTATAATTTTGGTACATTTAATGTATCTTATTTGAGATTGTGATATAGCTACAACTAATGCTAGAACTATAAATAAGGGACCAAGATCTCCTATGAAATAGAAAGTATTGTTCAGAAATAGCATAGTCCAAGCAAACCCACTTAAAATCTTTACTGAACTATGACCAGCCATCATATTAGCAAATAAACGTATTCTTGAGCTTAATGCACGAAAACAATGAGAGATTAGCTCAAGGAGTACTAAAAAAGGTGCTAAGGGCAGTGGGACCCCCGCTAGTAATAAGAAGCTAAAAAAATGAAGCCCATGTCTTTGAAATCCAACTATCGTATTGCCTATAAAAATGGAAAATGAAAGAGCCAAAGTAATGAGAAAATGACTTGTCACTGTGAAGCTAAAGGGTATCATACCCTGGGGATTACAAAATAACGAAAAAATAAAAGTGACCGAGAAGCAAGGGAAAAACTTTTGTTTCACATTTCCAGAAAGGCAACCTATTTGTTCATTTACCAGGTTCGGCACGAAATCATAAATAGTTTTTTAATATTAGTGCAATATAATTTTGGTACATTTAATGCATCTTATTTGTGACCAGAAGCGTAATTACTAAGTATATACTATTACTTAGGGGCTAAGCATTGCATTGTCTCCTAGTGTTATTCTGTCTATAGTGTGTTCTCTTGGAATTCCCTTGTAATAAGTCTTATAAAGTCCCCCTTCGCTTTGCAAAAAAAAAAAAATCTTATTTGTGACTAGAGACATTATGACTAAGTGTATACTCTGTCCATCCCGAATTATAAGATGCTCTAGCTTTTCTAAATTCATTGTTTTTATTATGTATCATTGTATCTAAACATGATGCATATCTAAATGCATAACAAAAACTATGCATTAAAAAGCCAAAACATCTTATAATTTAGATGGAGGGAGTATTACTTAGGGGCTAAGCATTGTCTCCTAATGTTCTTTTGTATCTTACGCCAGTCTCGACGAGAGTTTCATAGACATTAAATAAAGTACCAATTTAACAAATATATTGATATGACACACAATATAGATGAGGAAAAAGATGAGATGAGCTTTTATGGAGATGATATGAGATATTGAGATGAGCTTTAAATGAGACATGAAACACTCCACTAAAACTAGCCTTAGTGTTCCCTTAGAATTCCCTTGTAAGTCTATAGACGCAATGGACAGCATCACATGAATGACTTAGTGTGCTCTACTTTGATGTGCCGTATGCATGGTGTGCTTCTCCAAATATCCCCAAGATGGCCAGATGATGAGTCTGCTTCCGTTCGGCATGTTTTGTCGAGTCTTTCACGGAGTCACAGTGGCGGCGTTATCCAAGTTTGCGCTTGGGATGGGAAGATACGATACGAGCGATTATCACCGTCTTGTTAAACAAAAAAAAAAGCCAAGGCTGATCAAGTGGTTACACAATTAAACCTTGACAAAAACAAAACTTATCCCTCGAGTGCGTACACAATTCTTTCGGATTCAGACGCTTCAATGCTAGCAAATCAAGAATCTACTACTCATTTTTTCAGTTCTTTCTTAGAAGATCACAAATCTATCTAGAGAAGAATAATAATGCTCAAGGTGTGCACAGACGCATGCACGGTTTCTACAGGATGGATGAGGATAAGCAACTGACGAGCGGCATTATCTCATTATCATCATGACAAGATCGACGACGAGCGGCAAGGGAGCAGATCAATCGTCCACCTCGTGGATCGGATCAGAAGACCAAGAACCGCTTCTTCGTCTTCTTGCCTCCGCCGCAACCGCCGCCGCCACGGGGGCTGCTGCTCCCGGAGATGGAATCGGCGGCGGCGAGGTTCTTGGCGATGAGCTGCCGCGCCCGGCGGCTCCTGATCTCCAACCTCATGCTCTCCGTCCTGTCCACCTTGTCGTAGCACGCCGCCGTCTTCTTCCCGCCGCCGGCCCCGCCCAGCTTCTCCTTGATGCCGTCCACCAGCCTCGCCAGCTTCCCCATATCGATCACCGCCGCCGATCGAGTGAGATTATATCCCTGCACCAAATTGAAGGCCGAGCACGGCACAGCCGCGACGGTGCTTTAGCCTTCGTGATGCACGACGCGAGAGACTGGTGGTGGAAAAGAAACGACGATGAGGAGCTAGCTGCGTACGGGATGGGGATGAAACCGCGCGCCGCCGCCGCCGTAGGAGTACGCACGGCAGGAGATCGGTTGATGCGCGGTTGGCGAAAGCTTCGGCGCCCGGTGGTCAAACGCGCCGGCGTTTAAATGCATATGCAGTTGGGTTCGGGAAACAGCCAGCCGAAGGCTCTCATCACGACGCGCAGCGCAGCGCAGGCAAGGCCAAGGCGGCAAGGCATCCATCTCCATCTTCCGCGGGTACGGTTACTGAAACTTAAGCGCTAGCCGATAGCGATAGCCACAAGCCTGCAGGCTGGCTCGCGGCCAGGTGACAGCTACAGTGCCAGGTCAATTTGCCAGCAGAGGTGAACCGTGAACAGCGGGCACGGAACATGACCGGGAGTTAGGGCGTGTGTGGTTCGCGTCCGTACCGCGCCATAGTTTTGACGTGCGTTTGGCTCGCGTCTGCACCTGTGGCGTGTCGCAGCGTGTTGTAGTTCTTAAATCCATCCGGGCAGAGACAGAGAGAGTGTGTGGAAAAAATGACTCGCTAGCGATGAAGCAAGCGCTAGTCTCGCACTTAAATTGATGAACCCTATGTCTCTGCTCCTCACAAGTTTCCGCGACATGCAAATTCAGTTCCTTTCTTTATTTTATTTGAGCACCACGTCAGCTAGTGATTTGAATACACCACTATGGACGCCCTTAGGGCCTGTGTTAGTTTGGGGTGTTAAAGTTTAACAAACACTATAGCACTTTCGTCTTATTTAACAAAAAGTTTCCAATCTTGAACTAATTAGACTTAATAGATTCGTCTCGTAAATTATTCCTAATCTGTGCCGACATACATGTAATTAGTCTACATTTAGTACTCCATGCATTTACCGCAACATTGATGTGATGGGAGTTAAACTTTAACATGTGCAAACCAAACAGGGCATTAGAGTTGTCTCCAGCTCTTCTATTTTTCAAACTACTAGAAGTGGTTTTCATAGTTATCAGGTTAGTAAGAAACCATTTCTACAAATTATGACACAATCTACAAACCGGTGACATGGTATGAAATTTATGAAAAAAAATAGAAGTTTTAAGTTTTATCACAATATACATGGTGTACACAATTATCAAGGTTATGAAACTAGAATGGAAACCCACTAAAAGTAATTTCTTTCATCTCCAAACTTGTTGCTCTCAACATCATGAACCAATTATGTATCTGTTTGGTTACTTGTATCAAATAATTAGTATATATTATGCCATATTAGTGTTTAAATATAGCTAATTAAAGCTTAATAAGCAAAGCTAATATTACTAAAATATCCTTGTATTGAACAAATATAATAATTATTTTTTGTCTTACATGTTTTATATCATGCGACGTATTCTCGTATAGACAACCGAACACTATATATCGGTATATCTACCAAGCCAGGATGGACAAATACAAGCAACCAAATAAAACGTCCATATAGTTTAAATGAGTCTGCCTGAGCTCATGCGAGCCAGGCTATACTAATCATATCGTTAGCTAGGAGCCACCTTGCGTCGAGTGAGATAGGCCCACGGAAACGAAAATGAAACTTGTTTCCCAAGAGCCAGGCTGATGGAGCCTTTTGTATCCTGTAATGTAAGACATGTTTAAATCGTTGTCTAGGTAACAAAAGGACAGAAATTTATATCCCATAAGTCTAGCCTAGCTTATACAGGCAACCAAACATGCTACAAATATATTTGGTTGGTCTATGAAATCGTGAGATGAAATTGTACCCTAAGAGTTTCATTTATCAACATAAATCTCATGTGACACTTTGGAGTTTCATTTATCAATATAAATCTCATGTGACACTTTTGTAAATCGCATAATAATAAAAAAATGTACTCAAAATGGCCTTACCGACTGACACGTGTTTTTTTTACCCTGGCAAGGCACACCATCCTAGAGTCTTGATTTTCGATAAATAATGGGCTGCATTAGAGAATGCATACGTGTCCTTTGGCTCCTTGCTCTCTAGCCCTAACGCGTCGTAGCCAACTCTTGTAGTGAGAGAAGCAAGAAATGTGGTCATATTGCACAAGAATCACACTGTAGGATAATGCTAGTAGGATTAGCCTAACAAATCAGAAGATCGTATATCGTATCAACAAGAGGAGCCTTTCGTCTGCATCATCAACAGCCGCGTACCAGGAAAGCAACCTCTCCATCCATGTTGCCGTACGGCGATACCCTTCAACCGCCAGCGCTCGGCGATCTGCCATCTCCGGCGGGTCAGGCTACAGGGAACTCGTGCAACGACGACGACGCCCAACCCTCTCCATTACTCTCTAACTGCCGCTGGCGGCTGCTCACAGGATCTTCCGGAAATAAGGGCCTTGTTTAGTTCCCAAATTCAACACCCAAATTCCACTATGCAAAAAGGAGATTCCCCATCACATCAAAATGCCGGCAAATGCATGGAGTACTGAATGTAGATGAAATCAAAAACTAATTGCACAGTTTTGTTGTACTTTGCGAGACGAACATTTAGAGTCTAATTAATCAATATTTGGATAATTTTTTGCACTAACAAACAAAACGCGCTACAGTGTTCCGACAGGAACACTGTAGCGCGCAGTGCCGATTCCGGGGTGCCGAATCGGCATCTAAACACGGCCAAGTAATGAATTGGTATTATTATTAGTAGTACATATGGTCAGATACTCAGGCCCTGTTTCAGATGACTGGGACAAAAACTAGCAGAACCTCAGAAACTCTTCTGAGTTCAGACCGTGATTTAATGCAAGTTATTGCATTAATGTTTTATTAGTGGCTCATATGTGAGCTCACATCAAGTAAGTGCTGCACGTTGGCAGGAAATACAGCTCGTTTGTTTCCCGAAATGTAAGCCGTTGTTTAGTTCCCAAAATATTTTGTAAAATATAACTGAAGCGCTACTGTAGCACTTTTGTTATTATTTGGTAATTATTGTCCGATCATGGCCTAATTAGGCTTAAAAGATTCGTCTCGTGATTTACAACTAAACTGTGTAATTAGTTTTATTTTTTATATATATTCAATGCTTCATGCATGTGTCCAAAGATTTGATGTGACGGGAATCTGAAACATCTCATTTCTCCTCTTTGGATCTGAGGTAGACAACAGGATTTGAAGGGCCTATGAATGACCATATGCACAGTTTGCTGTTTAACTCTTTTCTGTAGGTGCATTTGCAGCAGAAGCATTAATTATTTCTAACTATGGCCTTGTTTAGATTCCAAAATTCACCCCCAAATTCCACTATGCAAAAAGAAGATTCCCCATTACATCAAAATGTCGGCATATATATGAAGTACTAAATATAGATGAAATCAAAAACTAATTGCACAGTTTTGTTGTACTTTGCGAGACGAACATTTTAAGCCTAATTAATCAAAATTTGGATAATTATTACCACTAAAAACAAAAAGTGCTACAGTGTCGGGGGTGGCACTGTGCCGAATCGGCCACCCCGACTCTGGTAACTAAACGAGGCCTATCTATATTTTCGAATGCTTTGCCTGGGCTGCCTGGGCTGCCTGGCTGAACTCCTTGCGCAGGACTCTCCTCATGACCTTGTTAGAGGCGGTTCTAGGGAGAGACGGCACCACAACGACGTAGGAAACCTGCATACATAGGGGAAGGGGGGCAATGAAGTTCTTAGGGGATTTCTGTGGTCTGGCAAATCAAAACCTTGACAGTTTTTACAGGAACAATGAACGCACCTTGAAGAGAGGGTTCAGTTTCTTTAGAGCCGTGTTGAATGCTAGTTTCAGCTGGTTCAAGTCCTCTACTTGTGAGCTCTGGTCTTTCAACACGACAGCTATGGTTAGTTGTTCGGGGCCACCCCCTACAGGTGGAACCCCAATAGCTGCTGTTTCAACGATGGCGTCATCTACTCTGTTGCAGATCCTCTCAATCTCAATGGAACTAACCTGAAAGTGATCATGAAATTCCATGCGTGGATCAGCAAATGCTTCATTGCAATGTGCAGTTTCATATTTCCACAATGCGTTGCATACCTTAATGCCGCCAAGGTTCATTGTATCATCTGCACGCCCATGAGCCCTGTAATATCCGTCAGAATTACGCTCAAATTCATCTCCATGCCTGCGGAGAATCTGCATTTTTACAATATTTAGGGGCTCGACCTTTACACATTAACAAGGAGCAGAGAACACACATACATACTTTCCCGTGCCATTCTGGCATTCCGTTGAAATAAACCTCCTGATGATCAGCATTTAGAAGTGTTGTTGATGATCCAAATAAAGTTGGATCAAGTGCAAGTTCACCAATACCCACAGAGTCTTGTGGCTATAAAGATTGAAGAGAAGCACTAACATCAGCTCTGACAGTTATTTTCTTATGAGGCTTGTGGAAGTTAACAGACTAGCAAAGAAGAATCCAGATATAATGTGTATCAGAATTTGCATGCAGTATATGAACGCAGTAGGACATAATGTTAGGCTAACGCTGACATAATGTAGAGATGTCTGTCAAAATTGTGCTAAAATTCCACACCCAGGAATCCATGCATTGGTATGAAAATAAGATATATTGATTTTTGAAAAAAAAAGAAGACAAAAGGTGAATTCAGGAAAAATCCTATTCCATCGTTCCATGAGCTTACCAAAGGATTCCCACTGCTATCAAGAATGAACAGGTTACAACCCATGGCAGGTGTGCTGAATGCAGACAATGCTTGAGGTTGCAGCAAGGATCCAGTAACAAATCCACCACCAATCTCTGTGCCTCCACAGTACTCAATTACTGGCTTGTAGCCAGCTCTTCCCATCAGCCATAAATAATCATCCACACTGGATGCCTCCCCAGATGAGCTAAAGCATCTGTATATAATGAATATGACCAATAAAAACTGCATGCCATACAAGATGTGTAATATGCAAGTTAAGACAGAAAAGGTCTGGAGAGTTGAGCAATTAAGAAATTACCGGATGGAGGACCAGTCTAGTCCAGCTGTGCAGTCCGTATTCTTCCATGTACGAGCGATGCTGGGTACCAGTCCAAGCATTGTCACCTTAGCATCCTGGAAATTAGGTAACTATAAGTAGGAACAAGATTGCAATAAATGAAAATAGAATACCATTAAACTAAATTTTAATAAAAAACAGAGACATTGTGGAGCGATATACATAGGAACAATGCAAACTGGACAGTTTCATGCCTGCACTATTCATTTTTCGTAAGGATCCACAAACATATGAGCGAACCAAGTCAAATGATTGAGGTTCATGATGAGTACCCAAAAAATCTTAACTGGAATAGCAAACCATGCATAGAAAACTTTGTGCATTCAGTTTATGTTCTAGCTATTTGGGATTGATATTTAGACAGTATAGAGTATATGAACACAATTGTGAAATGGTCCATAATTTCTGTCATTCTGACACTAATTTTGTGAATTGAGCTGTCTATTTTCTGTACCTGTACAAACTTTGCAAAGCCTGAACTATTTGGGGAGCCATTATACAGAGCCATGGAAGCTCCATTCAGTAAGGAGGCATAAACAAGCCAAGGGCCCATCATCCAACCAAGATTAGTTGGCCATGCAACAACATCTCCTTTACGAATATCCATGTGACACCATCCATCAGCAGCTGCCTTTAGGGGTGTTATATGTGTCCATGGAATTGCTTTGGGCTCCCCTGAACATGGAGAAGTGTCAGAAATTTTTGTACAAATATATTTTAAATGCACTAGCTGATCAACTTGTTATCATCATAAATTGGATCTGCCATTGGCCAGTTTGCAGTATGCAGCTCTATACCTAATAATTGCATATGGACGAGACATGTCAGAACTGACAAAGTTATCAAACGTCATCTTACCTGTGGTCCCTGATGAAAATAGGACATTGGTGAATGCATAGGCAGGTTGCTTAACAGCAGTGTAATTTTCCGCCCTGCAGTTTTATTTTGGTTCTATCAGTGAATGTCCAATAGCATCAAGTTATTCCAAGGAAACTAGGTGGATTTCATGAGTATAATAATTTATTTCCATACTACTTAACCAAACCACTAGTGAGCTTATTGAACATTGAACATTGTGAAAATAATCTAGAACTGCACTCAGTACAATTAACTCTAGAAATCGTTGTTCAGATAACAAAGGAAAGACTGTCGTAGAACCTGGGCTTCTCCCCGAATTTCAAGATATGATAGAAAATAACTCACTCGGTATGATTAACCTTTCCAAGGAAATCTTGCCAGGAAAGGTCGTCAACACGTAGTCCCTTTATTGGCAAAGACCCTCTTACAGGAATCACAATTGCCATAGGGGCCTTAGCCTCCACAACTCTACTGTAGAACCCAAAATATGGAGTGAGAAGTATATTCTAATAATACAAATTCTTATGCATAGCTTTTGTACTTAAACAACACACCTGTACAATGGCAGTTCTTTGTCATCGCGAAGGATGTAATCCTACAAAGAAAAGGACTGTCAGTATTCCCAATCTTTATTTAAGCATAAACTCTTTTCATTCAGAAAAAAAGTATCAACTAATTAAATGAAGAAGGAATCAACCAGTAGCAACAGGGTTAGCAAGATACCTGAGTAAAAATTGCCTTTGCTTCTGATATTTTTAACCTCATTGCTATTGCAGGTGCAGCAAAACTGTCTGCAATTGAGACAACCACATATCCCGCCAACACAATTGCAAGGTAGATCACAACAGCATTGACATCCATAGGCATGTCAATAGCAATTGCGGATCCCTTTGGCAGTTCCAGGGCATCGAGTGCATTCGCCACGAGGCTGCTCTAGACATAGCAAGACA
>CM039583.1:50763303-50804793 GCA_022457205.1 Saccharum spontaneum
CCCACCCCCTTAAACAAGGGCCCAACTCCGATACCAAATGATGCATCCGGCCCAGGGTGGGGTTGGCCGAAGCCTAATAAATTAAGGTTGCCCGGACCCCAACAGTTCTTATGCCACACCCACTCGGAGAAAGGCCCAATATCCCTAAAAGACTAGTCTGATAGGGAAAGGGTGGCTCTCTCTTTTAAGGTGGCTTCCTCCTCCCAAGCTAAGCAAGGTGGGATTATTCAGAGGCTCACACGGTCGCCGCCCGACTACAACTAGGCCACTTGGCCTTTTTTTATTGCGTCTTTGCTAGCGGGTAATAGTGGAGGATGTCCTCATCATTCCCACCCCCTTAAACAAGGGCCCAGCTCTGATACCACTTGATGGTGACGTGATTCCCGATCTTCCGTCGGGTTCAAGATAACTATCGATTTGGTCGGAAGCGACACACCGATCCGGCTTCAGATCACAAAGATCCGAATCCTGCAACCTTAGCACCACGTCTCCTCTGGTTATCAACCGTGTCACAATCCAGTTGACCTCGCCACGAAGGCTAATCCCTGCTGTGAATCGAAGAACACAAGCAAGAACAAGATAAAACACAACTCAATTGAAGTGACAATTGCAGATGAATGATTAAGCACTCGAAATTAGGGTCTCGCAAACCGAAAGACGGCGACTGTCAATGGACAGAATAATCTAAGTAAAACACAAACCCTAACATAGGCGGCGGCTACTGATTATAAAGCCTAAGGGGCATCCAAGGACCCCTACTCACGTCGCTCAGAAGTCTCGACACGTTACAAGGGCCAAACGGCCCAAAAGACGGCGACGCAGCGCCCTACCAGATTCTGGACATCAACTTGTTTCGTCTATTCCTGTTGACTCCAATGGAATTTGAGCCTCAAACCAAAGCCATTGGTTAGCTTATAAAATTATCTTTCTATCCATATGTGGATCATCGAAAACGGAGTCCAGATGCGTCTTGTGCGTCCGTTTTACTACAGACTGGTCCTGGAGCCTGAGATAGACTCGAACTTGATATGGATTGGGCCTCCAACTTGGCTTGGACGCCCTTGCTTGACTCCTAATGTGGTGGCCAAGGAGGAGGGTGTCCTTGGGCATGTCTTAGACGTTCTTCATCTTCTTGGGGCGTGCTCCAACTTGGGCCTGGGTCCCAAGTGTGAATAACAAGTCCGCGACGGCGATGTAGCACCCGACAGAAATAGCGGCGGAATATTTCAATGATTTCTAGGCCTTGCCAATGTGATATTGAGATGGGACCAGATCTATTTGAAAGCTTATCAAATAAGCTTTCCATCAAGTGCTCATTGACCTCAATTGCACTCCGGATGGATAAGTTATGGTCTTCCCAATGAAGCACTATCGGGCTGCCGACGAACCGAAAGTTCAACTTTGATCGATTTGTACTTTGAGACACATTTGTGCTACATTCAAATAACGACATGTACATCTGGAACCAAGTGAATTGTACCCAAATTACTATGTAAATGTAGGAACGAGCGCACCTTATAATCAATGGTCGTATCCGATGGTGTCATGTCCTCATCAGTATGTCTAGGTATATGTCATATACACAAGTAGGCCAAGTGTAGCAACTTCCGTTTAACAATCTGATTAAATACTTAACTACTGGTCCTAGTTGGAAGGTGAGATGAAGATCTTCCCTGGCCTGCATTTGCTGTCTAGTGTATGTATGGTGCAGCTGCTAGTTGATGTGTTAATAGGATACAGCAGACGTCAAATAGCTTTCGAACTGTTAGCTTACCTGCTTGTCTTGTTTTAGCTATTTCATCGTTATGTCACTTTCACAAAAATTGATTAATCCCTTCAATTTATATGTGGTAGTATATATTAGGGTCTATTGGGAACGCATGATCACCAAACACGTTTCTGTGGGCGTATAATTTAGTGGCTATGTCATTTTACAGCTCGTTGCTGTCTTACATCATGGCATAATGGCCTTCCAAGTTCCAATCCCTGACAGGCCTCTAGTATGACGAGGAAGAATCTTCAATTGCAATTAGACCTGGCAACTACATGCATAATCAACAGACTCCAACTTATGTCTGACAGTCCTGCTCCTATTTCATAAAAAAATATTGCATATCCCTATTGAAATTTGGACGAGAACGGCCCCGGTACTCCTCCTCCTAAAAGTTGCACACATCTCGAAGCAGCCTATTAAATGATTAAAACATTTTCTGTATCTGGATCACGTTTAGGCCCAGCCCATCCAACCCAGTCCTGAGTCCATACCTTTACCCAAACCTAAAAGTCGGGTCTCCCATCCCCTCTGCTCTGTACTGCTCCGCTTACTTGGATGCGCCGTTGTGCCGATTATTCCGGAGCAGCGACAACCGGCGAACCCAGTGAAAGGCGGCACCTCCATCTTCCTCCTCCAATCTCGTTTCGTTGTGTGATGGCAGCTGGCAAGGAGCGCTGAAGGCGCCGTTCGATTTGGCGTGAGGAGGTCCGATGCTTCCATCCACGTCGTCCTTGACCGGGTGCCGTCCTCTAACTGGCGGTGCCTAAGAGTTCAGGCTTCCAAAACTACATTTGAATTTTTGGTCTCCGCTTAAACATTATTTTAAGTATTAACACTAAATCGAATCTCTAATAGTGTCAGGTTACCCCCCAATTTGGAAAGCACAGACTGAACTTAAGTGCAAGTTTTTTGCCTAGACATTACTACATCGAAAGATTCTAACGGCAAACAACTTAATCAAAAGGAACTGGCCAAATGATCCTTTATGTAAACTTTGTGAAACTAAACCTGAAATGCCTCAACACCTGTGCAAGGATTGCAGTTTTACAAATGAGGCTTGAGCATGCAACATCACTCATCTCAGGAATATCGATCAATCTGGCTCTGTCTATAATTACTGAAGAAAGTGTCGAGCCACCTTTGACAAGGCAACAAAGAAAATGTTTGATGAAATCATTATATATTTCTGGTGGCATATTTGGAAGGAACGTAATAGAAGAACTTTCCAACAGAAGACAAGAAGACCAAGAGAAGTAGCTAGTTTATGCAAGGATGATATCAACCAATACAACATGGCAATGATTCCTAGAACGTCCTCGAATTAGTTGACTTGGCTATCATTTTCGATTGCTCCCTAAGGGGCCTTTGTTATTGTTAGGTGTTAGCGGGTTGTGCTTTAGTCGGTTTTTATTTCGGTCGGGAGTAGTTTTAGGCTTTTTATCTTGTTTTGGTGTTTCTTTCAATCCCGGCTGAAGCGCTTAGGTGAGTAGCTCTTTTTGTACTACAACCTTTTTTTGGCTTTTCCCGTCTAATAAAACTTACGGCAAAGCTTTTGCCGTCCTTTCAAAAAAATAGTGTCAGGTTACACTTATTCAGTTTGGTACAGAACTAGAAATGTTAAAAGGATTGCGTATATTTGACAGTTTGTATGCCTCTTTCAGGCAATTGCACTGCATCAAGATTTTTTTTATGCCTAACGAACGAACATGAACATGCGCTGGCAATTCTGGTTTGGGGATCATCTGCGTGGGGCCAAATCTCGCTCATTTCTTGAACATGCAAATAAGTTGCCTCTTAGGATCTGCACACCAGTTGCGAGGACCACAGATGGAGGAATTGGAGGAGTTTGATGTTCAACAATGGAGGAGGCATGGAGGCGTCGTGCTCACGCACCGCCGGTAAGAATGGCTCGAGTCCGCTCATCGTAGTCGTCTCGAATCCACGTGTGAATGGAGAAGCACGGAACAGACGGGATGGGACCTGAGTACCTGACTTTAGCTTTGGATCAGGCTGGACTCAGGACTGTGCTGAACGGGCTGGCCAAGCGTTACCCGAACAAAAAGTATTAAGAAAAGATATTTAATTAGTTTAATAGACTGCTTTAAGATGCGTATAATTTTTAGAAACAGGTGTACCGGAGCAGATGCCAATTTGGACAGGCATAAAAGGATGCAGAGAAAAGAGGCCGGCTGATGGCACCAACTTGTCTTCAGCCAAAAGATGAGCTCAACATCACACGGAACAAGCTGCTTCTGTCATCCTAACCAACACCCAACAGTGCTTGTTGTGTCGTCTGTGATGAATGATGATGCAAGGCCAAATGGCAGGTTAGGTATTTTTTGTCACTAGTGTTACGTTGAAGGCTTGAAGGCCGTGTTGGAGTTAGCTGTTGAGGGCACAAGAGCAAAGAAAAAGATTGGGAATGCCTTAGAAGACTGAAAATGCCAGAGTTGTTAGGCATGCACGGTTTTTCTCACAAAATAGTTTTATAAGGCCAAATGGCAGGTTAGGTATTTTTTGTCACTAGTGTTACGTTGAAGGCTTGAAGGCCGTGTTGGAGTTAGCTGTTGAGGGCACAAGAGCAAAGAAAAAGATTGGGAATGCCTTAGAAGACTGAAAATGCCAGAGTCGTTAGGCATCCACGGTTTTTCTCACAAAATAGTTTTATAATCAGAGGCAGATTTGGGTCCAAGGCGCAACCCAAAAATTTTAGTAACTACAGCCCAAAATAGCCCAAACAAAGAGCTTTTCATCCCCACCCACCCACTACCGCCAAACCCTAGCGCCAGCCTGACCGTCTCGGCACCTCAGCCCACCCCGACACACCCCAATACCTGACTGAGCGAGAGTGCTGAGCTCATCCTATCGCCCCTAAACCCTGACTGAGTGATAACTCTAGGTGCAAGTAGCGATGAAAACGGACGGAAACGGTCGGAAAAATACCATTTCTATTTCCGTTTCTATATCTTTTGGCGGAAACGGAATCCGGTTCGGAAAATGCGGGTTCGGAAACGGAATCGGGATATACGGATATGCGGAAACGAACAAATACGGCCGGAAAATCAACGGAAACGGTCGGAAGCCGGAAACTTAAGCCGGAATTCCGCACATTTTTATAGTCAATAACAGATTCACAGTCACATATATGTTTGACAACGATAAGGATAGATCAAACTAACAAATTAAAATGAGTTGGCATAAATGCATAAACACAACACAATACATAACATAAGGGCATAATAACTTGACACATTTTTGACAGATCTTCATTACAAGCTCACAGCTCTGCAGTATCATCCATCTCGTCAGGATCACTTGCACTGTCATCTTCCTACATTAGTTAACACAGTACATCACATCAGTGCAAATATATGGTTCAACTGATAGTACGATACAAGTGTACAATACATACCTCATCATTTGGGGCTGCAGGCATGTTGTCTTCCGGTTTCAGATCAGCCACTATGGATGGAATGCTTTTACGATCTAAAAAGACAGAATACACGGTTTAATAGATTCAGATAAGCCACTATGGATAGATCAATTGAACAATTTAGAAAATTATTACCTTTTGCAGTTGCATGTATCCAATCCTTGCAGCAGACAAGTGCTTGTACCATTTCAGGGTCAAGACGATTTCGATAAGGATCAACTACTCGGCCAGCAACACTAAATGCGGATTCAGATGCAACTGTGGACACTTGTATGGACATCAAATCACGAGCAATTTGGGAAAGAACAGGGTACTTGTCTGTCTTGTTCTTCCAGTAAGCCAAAATATCAAATGAATCTTGTTTCAACAGTGGCTCTGCTATGTACATGTCCAATTCATTTGTCTCCTTTCCACCAGGTGTGGAATCATCATACAAGAAGCTCTCAAGTTCAGAATATTCATTAGTTTCTGCTGTGCTAGCATCCACGACTGTAGCACTACTTGGAGAAGTAGGTTTAGAAGCACTGTAAAACTGGTACAACTTCTTAACAACAGCCATAAACTCTTCAAGCTGAACTTGATAGTAGTCACCATCAAACTTTCTCATAAAGAATTCTATAATCTTTTTTTTATACCTAGGATCAAAAAAGCATGCAACAGCAAGACTTCTACTAGAACACTCCCAATATTTCTCAAACTTTATACTCATGGCAGTTGACATTTCCCTAATAGTTAAGTTGCTATGATTCTTCCATTTACTAAGCAACTCTCTTATCTCACAAAAGCCTCTATAGAACAGATTTGCAGTGGGGTATGAGGTGCCAGAAAGCAGTTCAGTAAGATGATAAAATTTTTCCAAGCACTGTAAAATTGTAGCAGCCATACCCCATTCACTATCAGAGGGAGAAATTTTCTCATACTTACGGCGATTTGCAATCTTGAGCCTAATGAAAGCAGCCTTGTAGTACAGTGCATCCCTTAGCATCAAATAAGTTGAGTTCCACCTAGTTGAGACATCAAGTTGAATGCCCTTTGATCTATCCAATCCACACTCAGTAGCACATTTCATGAGCTCCTCCCATTGCAAGGGAGAGCCCTTCACAGTAAGACACAATGATTTAATCTTGTCTAGTGTCTTTGAAATAACAGCCATCCCATCTCTGGCAACCAAGTTAAGTATGTGGCATGCACATCTAATGTGAAAAAATATGCCATCACAAACCAGAGAACCATTTCCATTCAATTGAAGATCTTCAATAATATCAGTGACTGCTACTAAATTATTTGATGCATTGTCCAAAGTCAAGGCAAACAGTCTCTTCTCAACAAACCATTTAAGCAATACTTCAGTAAAGGCCTCTGCCAGCCTATGGCCAGTATGTCGGCCTTCTAGATGAAACAAACCCACAATCCTTTTTTGAATATGCCACGCATCATCTATCCAATGCAAGGTCACACACATGTAACTTTTGTTCTGACATGATGTCCATACATCCATGGTTGCACTAAAGCGACATGGAACTTTTTTCAAAGCTGCATACAACTTATCTTTTTCTTTTGTATATATGTCCATAATATCTTTTCTAGCAGTGACCCTCGACTTGAAGGCAAAACTTGGACGCAAAGACTTAAGAAAATCCACAAGGTACTCATGCTCAACAATATTGAATGGGTATTCATGCATGATTACTGCCAAATAGAATTTGTTCACACTAGTCTCAAGGTCATACCTGAAAGGCTGAACATTGGTAATATCTTTTCCACGGTCCTTTTCAGCCTTTAGTTGCATCTGACCTTTTACAATACTATGGGATGTTCTCAAATGGCTCCGAAATGCATTTGTTCCATTGGTAGACTCGGCTCTGTACCTTTGCTTGCACTTCGGGAAGTTGCAATAGCCCCACAGCTGCTCATACTTCTTGCCGTCAACCTCTACTTCCACTACCCTCTTGGTAAAATATTGCCACACAACAGATGTGCACCTTTTCTTTCTCTTTCCTGTTAATCCAGCAACCTCCTCTGTTTCAGGATCATCATCATCATCAAGGGCAAGTATTTCTGCAGTGCTTAAATTTCCATTGACATCCACTTCATTTTGTCCTGCTGAAGACGCAGATGTTGAAGGTTCACCGGCTTTCATCTTTTTTGCTATCAAAGAAGAAAAAAAATTTTGATTAATTTGTGCGGCTCAGAGCATCAGTAGATGGAGACTGACACAATACATTAACTGACAAACGCAAAATGGAGACTGCAACTCTCTACCTGAGGATCCACTAGAGCTGTCTTTAATCGAAGATGGTGGTCGCTGTGCTGGCAACTGAGCAAGATGCTCCTCCGGCGGCACTGAGCCGGCACTGCTTCCTCCACGAGCTGGATGCACCGATTTGGATCCATGATTCGGCATGGTGGTGGGCTGGTAAAGAGGCGGCATCGATTAAGGATGGATGAAAACGGACGAGTGGAGCCTGGAGGCTGGAGGACAGGACTCAGGAAGTTAGGAGTCAGGAGGAGTGCTTACTGTGACTCGCCGTCTCCGGTCTCCGGTCTCCGGTCTCCGGTCTCCGATTCCACCTCCCAGTCGCGCTTCTTGGGTGCTCGGCTCCGCCTCCGCAGACCGCAGCGGGCAGCGGCGCAGTCCAGCGGCAGCAGCGCAGTCGCCGTCGGGCGCTCGGCTCCGCAAGCTAGCGGCGGCGCAGCGGCTCCGCAAGCTAGCGGCGGGCGGCGGCGCAGGTAGAGGTAGGGTTAGGATTTAGGAATGACCGAATGAGGGACGAAGGGACTGACCGAGTCCGACTGAGGGAGTCTAGGGCGACCGGCCGACAACAACTATTTTGTTTAGATGGGCTCATGGGCTTTGAGCTTTGCGAATTGTGAGTTGGGCTTTGCACTTTGGGTTGTCTGCCTGCCTGATTCCGGAACCAATCCGGTAAAATCCGGAAATATTCCGATTAAATCCGGAATTCCGAGAAAACGGACGGAAAAATGCTATTTCTATTTCCGTTCCGATTCCGATAGCTTCCGTCCCGGATTCCGACCCGAATCCGGATTGTTCTGAAAATATGGAAACGGTTCGGTAAAATGTGGAAAAACGGACGGATCGGGGCGGGAAAAATTCCGTCCGTTTTCATCCTTAGGTGCAAGGCTGAAGTCCCGCCCGTCACCCGCCGCCCCTCCGGTTCAAGCCTCCGCCTTTGTTCTTAACTTCTCCTAGTAACCGAGAGAAAGGTGGCATTGGCACCTTGATCTTTGAGGTTTACTTAGAGTAAATAATTATAACGCTTGAATATGATTACTCTCATGAGGTTAGCACCGCTGCCCTATCATAGATCTCACTTCATTCTCTAACACCAATCTTGAATAGTGTGGTATAGGTTGAAATGTTGCAATATAGAATCTAAAATTTTAATAAATATAAAAGATAAGTACTAGAGTTTTAACTTATTAACTTGAGCATAAAAAATTGTAGAAACTAATAAGATTAAAACTTGAAAAATCTAAATCTAAATGCATGACATCATGATACATGTCCTGCGCAAAAGCCACCATAATTTAAGCTAAGATTTTAACTAATGCATGTACAAGAAAGAAACTATGGATGGATAAAAAAATATATAGGCTAACAGTTGATAAGTTATCAAAACTAAAGAGAGATTACATAGTATTTATATGCATGTTGTGCTAGAAAATACACGAAAGAGAAAAAACTTGCAAATTAATATATGTATTTTTTTGTTAATCGAACGAAGGTCTTGAACATGAATACCTAATGCTTATGTCTTGTAGTGTTCACTCCGTGTGGAAGCTTGGGTTGGTGGAGTAGTGCAGACCAATGCAAGACTACCGAAAGTATTTTCTAAGACGGTCAAAAACTATTACCGGAGGCAGGCAAGCCGCCCACCTTTGCTTTCGCGTAAATCAAGATTTACAGCAAAGAGCCCATCCATGAGGCCTCGCCGAGCCAATCGACGCGCCGACGCCGCTCACTGGATGTGCGCGCGTGCCGCCGCCGTTGCTCAGGTCCAGACCGCCGCCGCCGTTCTGTCATGGCCACCGCCGCCGTATCAAGCTGCCTGTGTGTGTGAGAAAGGGTGTATCTGTTTATTTTTAGATGTGCATCTATTAAGGGGTCCATCTCTGTAAATAAATTTTGAGAGACGAGAAAGATATATTTTGTACCGGCCTCGCCTCTGTTAATAAAATTGGTTGTCTCTTAAAATCTTTCTTTTTTGTGTAAGCACATAGTACTGACCATGCAATTGCACTGCCGCCTCGCTAGTTTTTAGAAATCATAATTACCAAAATCACGGATTTTTCTTTACCGCGGACGACCGTGCATGCTGATGATGTAAAAACGTCACTGTTTTGTGATTGGAGGGAGTAAAATAAAGCTTGTGTGCCCGTGCTATCTCTTGCAGCAAGCGGAAGGAAGAAATGTCCTCGGCTGGCGCTCGCCGGCAAAAGCACCGCGGCCACACACGGAGGGCCTCGTGAACGGCGTTCCGTTGCTCTTCAATTCGGCGCGCTTGGTTGCGTAGCGCGCCATGCACGCACGCACGCGTGCGTGTACAGAAATTTTGACCGCGCGCACGGCCGGCTGCCTCGGTGGACGTAATCAAACGTCCTACACCTACAGTATGCATGTGATTTGATCCCAATTAAAATTCGGATGGTTTTTGTTTTCGCCTCTGGAACTTCGTAGTGGTAGGAATACCTACGTGCCGACTGCCGACCTGCACTCTCGTGACATATATTGGATTTAATTGTTGATGACTATTCCGTATATATTTCATAATTTTTTTTTGGTGATGATGGAAGATGTGATGTGATATGACTTCATTATACTCTATAATCATCGAATCAAATCGATTTTGATCATCTTTAATACTGTACATAATTGTGCATTCGCTTGGCTTGTTTAGTTGACTTTGCGGTATGTTTTCTCGGTCGGTCGTATATATGGGCTACCCGCTCCCGATGAAATGCTGCATGCCAAAATCATGTGACACGAGTCGTTATCTTCTCCATATGTCTAGATTGATTATACCCGTCCTTTATTTGCTTGATCCAATCCAGAGTTTTCTGCCAGATTAAAACTAATATATATGCGTTAGTTAATATGTGTTATATATTATAGGAAATACGAAGCGAAAAGTGAAGGTTCAATCGAACTTTATACACACACACACTAGCTAATTCGAAAGCAATCTGGTTTTCTCACTGCTGCAAAATCTTCACATGCATGTTTCACAAAAAACCATGCATGTGTAGTGATGAGGACATGGCCTCCACATATAACCATGCTTGAAGAATTACATGGAGGCCAAGGAGATCAGTAAGGACATCCAAATCAAGAAGAAGGCTCAAAGCTTATTCGGTTCGAGTCACCAAAGGTAGAGGCCCAAATCAAAGTTCGAGTCCACGGCCCAAATCAAAGTTCGAGTCCACCTCGGAATTCAGGACTAGTCTGCCTTGAACTGGTCACCCAGGACGCGTCCGGACTCCGTTTTCGATGATCTATATACGGATGGAAAGCTTATTTGATAAGGAAGCCAACCCAAGTGGTCCCACGTCAAAAGCTATTTGGAATCAACGGGAATCGTTGAAACAAGTCACCGTCCAGAATCTGTCAGGGCGCTGTGTCGCCGTCTTTTGGGCCGTTTGGGCCTTGTAGCGTGTCGGCGCTCCCCATAGACGCGAACAGGGGTCCTTGGACGCCCCTTAGGCTATATAATCATTAGTTGCAGCTTACATTAGGGTTGAGGTTTTGCTTAGATTATTCTATTGACAACAGTTTCGCCGCCGCCGTCGGTTCGTGAGACCCTAACTTTGTGAGATTAATCATTCATCTGTAATTTGGTTGCATTCCTTTGTGTTCTTGCGTGTGTTCTCGATTCACATGCAAGGACTTAGCCTTCTTGGCGAGGTCGACCGTGCAACGCCGGTCGATAACCAGAGGGGTCGTGGTGCTGCGATTGCGGGGTTCAGAGCCGAGTTGTTCGGAAGCCAGATCGAATTGTGTCGTGACTCCACCAAATCGAGAGTTATCAGAATCTTTCAGAAGATCGGGAACCCTAGTTCACATGTAGGCCCTGTAAATAATCATTAATCAGTAATATATAGTATATGCTAACGGAATTATGCCTAACTAATAAGGACGAATAAATGCCTAAGGACGAATAATGTACGCAATCACATCGTCTCAATTAATTTCCTGTTTGGAAAAATTGTTAATAAAGTAAGTTGGAATAGTATATTTCACCAGATGCCGGCCCTCGCACGAGTCAAAATCCACATCCCGTCAGGCCAAAAAATACAAGTGAGAAATTAATAATAAATGCGTATATATTTAGAATATATATACACTATATGTAGCACTGATTATTTCTAGTGTATAATAATATCACGTAGTACGTCGACAGTTTGGTAGCGAGTCCTTGTACGTACGTGTCCGCCTTTCAATGTGCAAAAATACAAGTTTTGCAATGATTGTATTGTCTATATACACATGGACCATTTCGCGCTAATCCGGCCAATTCGTCGCCGGACGGACATAAATAAACCACTTGCATGCCGATCAGACCCATCTTCCTTGGTTTTCTAATCATTATTAGAGTACCAAGTCATGCAAACGCTGCTAGTTAAATTAAAGCTCACATCTCCGGTTTAAACAATTTGATACCGTACCCTACCACTTTTAATCAGATAAGCTACATAGATTTTGAATTGTAAGTCAAGGTGCAATTAATAAACATATAAGAATTACATGTATGTGATGTAGGATTACAGAGTAAGGCCCTGTTCGGATTAGTTTCGGATTCTTAAAACCCAATTTTTGCCTTAATGTTGCAGGTGTGTGTGGCCTGCAAAGCCAAGTTGTTGACCTCCCAGCCTTTAGTGCCCCAAACATAAACTTTGGACACCTTTAATTTGGACGATGGATGCCATGATCCGCTAGATCTTTGCGCTAGCTATATACTAATCCTCCGAAGCAAAGATAGTTAAGGAAAGCAAGAGAAGCACTGGGCGTATAGATTATCGTTAACAAATTGATGAGGGTAAGTACACTAATTAGTACTATGTGCAGATTCTCATCATAGTTTAATCAAACCAAGGCGGCCGTCGTAGATCATTTCTCGCTCTCAACCTACAAGTGGGTGCTGGTGGTGCTGCGCTACACAACAAATGCTATCCTTTTCTTTCTTTGGGGTCATGTGTGGGGTGGGAGGAGGAGTGCTATTATTACCTTCTCGCTTGCTCCATGTTGCTGGCATCATGGACCCTGGCGCGCATGAGCTACCTAGTCCTACTCATGAGTCAAAAAAGGCTCCAAATTTTCAACTCCGATCCTTTTGTAGCTTTATTATTATTGTAGACCATCCAATCCAAGTGCTGCTTTATTTGCAATTCATGCATAACTTGAGACAGTTTAATTTGGGGGAAAAAAAGAGAGAAAACAATTGGAGGTATAGTAGTTTGTCGCGCCGAGCGAGCCGAGCGGAACCGAACCTTAATGAAAAGTAATTAAATTGATAAGGGAATATTGGCGATGCAAATGTATAAGACGTGTTTTATTTCGGTAGAACAAGTCTTTGGCCAATATTGCAGCAATGTTAGAGTAGCCATTTGGCAACATTATAATGCTGTAGGCAAATGGAAATTGTTGGGTTGTGTGGAGCATGCATGCATGCTTCTCTTGCAGGCATCAAACAAGCGCACACACACAACTGCTGGAGTGCTGGTAGTGGGCATGAATCGAGCAATGCAATGCGTGCAGCAGTGGGCATGAACCGGCCTGCTGCATGCCTTGCCTGCATCGCTCCAGAAAGTGGCTACTCGTACTCTCATCCTCTCTGCGTGCATGCAAGTCGTTTCTTATACGCTTCAACCAAAGCCTCCGCGTGCCTGCAACCTACGGTCTCTACCTGACAAGAGAGAGACTAGACAAGTTGCAGGTGGTATGTCCATCTCCTGCACGTACGTACGTAGGTACATGAATTATGAATACGTGTCTACACATGCATCGTTCCGCCCTCGTGATTTCGCTACGAACCAGCACGTACATGTACGCATACCTACCTGCGCATACATGTACGCATACTTACCTGTCTCTCTACGTACGGTGACACTGTTGGCTGATTTATTATAAGAGAAAAATACTGTTCTGACTGAAAAAACAAGCTGAAAAGTACGGATTATAAACCGGATAAATAGGACCATTGACTTGACTCGTGGCAGGCCCACTGTGCATATGCATCCTACATTTTCCCGGGTTCGGATAAAAAGGAGATCAATCAAAGAAGAGAAGGCTACGTGGCCAATGCATGAAACTCGATCATCGAGAAGGAAGGAAGAATCGCGAAAATGTGTGACACAACAGTCACACCACGCGGCGGTCACAGCCAGAGGACTCGTCAGCTCCCACTTGTATGCCCATGCCGCGGGGCCGGGCCCGCCTGCAAGGACCTGAGACTGACTGCGGGGCCCGCCGCCGGTAGGTCACGTCACGGCGGTCACTCCCTTGCCTTGCCCCATCGGTCATGCTTCATGCATGTGCTACAGCCATCAATGCCATGCATGGCCCATCAACACGAACGATGGCTCGGCCACCAAATTGCACACGATACTTTTCTTTCTTTCGGTACTCAGTTTTAGCTGCTGGTACGAAGCTACCTCCTCTTCATTCACTCATACTACGTACCATTTATGTGAAACAGAAACAAGGACAGGACAATATATATGGACAAGAGCTTAAATGAAAATAAAATGGATTTGAAACCGACGTGACACCGGGTCAGCTCCATTAAAATAGAATCAGGCAAACTATAAATACTAAAGATAAATAATATATATTTTCAGAAAATTATAGAATGCTATCGGGATAAAACTCGGACCCCAAGCTAAATTCACCCCTAGGGTCTGTTTAGTTCCCAAATTTTTCAAGATTTCCTGTCACATCAAATCTTTGAACGCATGTACGAAGCATTAAATATAGATAAAAAAATAAAACTAATTATATAGTTTAGATGAAATTCACGAGACAAATCTTTTAAACTTAATTAGACCATAATTGAACACTAATTGTCAAATATTAATAAAAATGCTACAGTATCATTTTCCCAAACCATTTCGCGAACTAAACAAGGCCCAGTTATGCCCATACGGTCTTCATTCTGGCATGATCTCTAACATTCCTACCGTGCTTAGGTACCCAGATAGGTCTGGCTAAAATCACAGTACACCACGTTCCAGCAGAGCCTCTACTTGGACATCTAAAGCTATATTTAAAGAATAAAAAAATGCAGGTGCAACAAGCAGAGAGAGGTCCTGAAATAATCCCCCTCGGCTCTCGTTCATGAGGACTCTTCGTTAAGGTCCTTACTTTTTTGTTGTTGTGTTTCTCATTGATTCTATATGTGGTTCCACACGTAACACACTTACAAAAGTAAAGATCCTGATTTGAGATCTACTGTAATAGTTGAGATAAAAACCAAACCCTCAAAAAAAAAAAGAAAACTCTAAAATTCTCAGTAGGAGTCTTGATTTGATAGGTATTGCTGGAGCCACGCTCGCCCCCCTCGGAAAACCCTATCCAAACTCTAACTTTATTTGAGACCTCACTAGACCCTGTTCATTTATCTAAAATTTAGCTTATGCTGATTTGTTGTGAGAGGAAAATACTGTTCGTTAGAGAAGATGAAGGCGAGACCAAACTAACAAAATTATTTTCGTTACGAAAAAGATAGAGTTTTTTTTTCTTTTGCGCCTTTTTCCGAAGGTGGGAAAGGATAAAAAATGACGTTTAAGGTTCACGGAAGGAGAGCGAAACATGCATCTTTTTAGAGAGAAAGGATGATGAAAGCCTGCAGAAAAAGTAGAAAATGGCGCCGCAAAGAGGGGACGAGAATAAGCGTCAGCAATTAATTTTCCTTTTGTATATAATAATATATGAAAAAAATGTGCATGTGCGATGTTTGAAGTACGGTCACCGGCCAGGGAATACGGCAATGGCTAGCTCTCCGGCCGACTGTCTCCACCCGACCTTTGAACGCTGACACATTGCTTATCCAACATGCTAACACACAACATCACTACTACTATTTCGTAATAACTTTAATATAATATAATATTATTATTATATCTAATCCAGTGAATAATCTACGACATCTATTCAGAAGTTGATAAAGTGACAAGACAACAACAAATCCTCCTTTCTTTGTCCTCGCTGCGCAAAAAATAAAAAAATATAAAAATCAGCTAGCTGACGTGGCAGAATTTTCTAGGCTCTCGCATGAATTTCTACCCGAAACTTGAACGATTTTCCCGTGAAATTTTCTTGCAGTTTTGTCTACCCAGGAATTACCGTGGCCGTGTGGATTCGAATCCCCAACAGCCACCCGGATCCGGAACCCAAAACCCAAAACCCTCGAAGAGCAAAGCTCCTTTCATCACCCACCCCTGCTCACATTTAACTCCCACCACCTCAAAAACGGCAAGCGCACGACCACCGTCTCCACTCTCCACCACCATCACCAGTTCACCACCGCCTCCCTCTCCGCTCTCTTCCTCCAACGACTCACCGTACCGTCGAGGCTCCCTCAACCACCAGCCCACCACCAACGCTGCTACTGCTGCAGAGAGGGGCGCGGGCGGGCGGGCGGGCGCGATGGGCAACTGCCAGGCGGCGGAGGTGGCGGCGGTCATCATCCAGCACCCCGGCGGGAAGGTCGACCGCCTCTACTGGTCCACCACCGCCGCCGAGGTCATGCGGAACAACCCGGGACACTACGTTGCCCTCGTCATCCTCCGTGTCCCTGCTGATGATAACAAGGCGGCCGCCGCCGGGGACGCCGCGGCGGCGTCCGCCGGCGGTGGCGGGGCCAAGATCACCAGGGTCAAGCTGCTCAAGCCCAAGGACACGCTGCTCCTTGGCCAGGTCTACCGCCTCATCACCGCGCAAGGTTAGTTAGCACTCAGTCAGCTGTCCTGGTTCAATTTGTGCCTGGATTTCTTGTCTTCCGCTCCGTTAATCTTCAAATTCTCAATCCATGATTGTGCTCCGCGCGCAGAGGTGACGAAGGCGCTGCAGGCGAGGAAGAACGAGAAGATGCAGCGGTGCGAGGCCATCAGGCAGCAGCACGAGCAGCTCCGGCGCGGCGACGGCGCGGACCAGAGCTCTTCCAACCAGGTCGGTCACCGATTCTCTGGCACCATTTTTTCCCCCCTGCTGCAAGAAGAAGCAGCTACTGATTCTCGCCCCCCACGCTGTCCGTCGCTTCAGGAAGGGAAGCAGGACAAGGACCGGCACCGGGGAAGAGGACGGCACTGGCGGCCGGCGCTGCAGAGCATCTCCGAGGCCGCGAGCCAGAGCAGCAGCAGCTTCTCTGAATCCGCCACCAGCTGAATGCTACTGACCGGACTGTGCCATCCGGCCGGCGCTCTCTTTCTTTCTTTCTTTCTTTCTTTCTTTCTTTTGGGATTTCTGTTTGCTTGTTAGTAGTATAAAGTGCTTGAGCCTAGCCAGAAATGAAAAAAATAACTGTAAATCAGAGTGTCAGAGCAGGATCAATAGGAAGTTTGTTTCGTCTCTCATGTGGTTTGGCATGGTGAAACTGAAACTAGCGTATTCAGATCAATCGGGTGGTTTTCATGTTGCAACTTTTCAGAGCATGAACACTGAGCAGAAAGGAAGATATATAAGGATACAATCCTTACTCTTCGATCCGGAGCAAGGGCACTAAGAATTTTAAGTCATCTCGAGAAAAAAGGTTTAAGCACCGGACACTTGTACCAATACGGTATTACTAGTCTTCGCATCACTAGGGCCTTGTTTAGATTCCAAAGTTTGCCTTCCAAATTCACTATACAGAATTCCTATTTCCCGTCACATCAAAATGCCGGCACATATATAGAGTACTAAATATAGATGAAATCAAAAACTAATTACACAGTTTTGTTGTACTTTACGAGAAGAACATTTTAAGTCTAATTAATCAATATTTGGACAATTATTACCAAATAAAAACAAAATTGCTACAATGTGACGGGACACTTACTATACAAACTTTGCCTCCAAAGTTTGCCATCTAAACAAGGCCTAGCAGGAACTGAATTCAAATAATCGAGTGGTTTGGCAATTGCAACTTTGCAAAGCATGAAGTCTGAGCACAAAGTGAAAAGGAAAAGAACAAAACTCTTAGGCCAGTCTCAATGGGGAGTTTCATTACGTTGTTTCCAAGACTGCCACGTCATTTGAAATGAAATGAAACTTGGATGAAACACCCACTTTTAATGAAGAATTTCATTCCGTGGTTTCATAAGCATTTAATTCCAAGACTCATAGAGAGTTGATAATCGTGCCAAGAGAGTTTCATCTAGATGAAACCCATTTCTTCTCTCTATTCTTAAATATACTGTCACGTCATAAAAAATGTCTATGTGGCAACTCATTTAATGCAAATGAAACTCACATGAAACTCCCACTGAGATTGGCCTTACTATTCTTTCACTTCATTGCATTAACCTTTGGTCGACAGCAGAAATCATACAAATCTGAGTCTCTGACAGATAAACAGAACAAAAAAATTTCAATTTCAGACTGGGGCCTTGTTTAGAGCTCCAAAAGTTAGAATTTTTTCACTCTCTCTCCATCACATCAATCTTTAGACGTATACATGAAGCAATAAATAAAGATAAAAAAAATAACTAATTGCACAGTTTGATTGTAAATCACGAGACGAATCTTTTAAGCCTAGTTAGTCCATAATTAAACAATAATTGTCAAATACAAACAAAATGCTAAAGTTCCAAAATTTTCTAACTTCTTCAATCTAAATAAGGCCTGGACATAAGATATTTCAAAGCTGCTCGAGTGTCGAGACAAATACCAAAACTGTAGCAGAGACCATCATACATACACATTTCCAATCTTGATTCTTGAGCACTGCTGGCGTCCAAATTACTCAAAAACTACGGACAGTACCATTCTTCATCTAGAATTTGCGATGCTCGAGGCGCCTTCGTTTTGAATTTCAGAATTAATCAGAGGCTCACCAGTTACCAGTGAGCGACTGACTGTCAGGTGCTAAGCACATGCGATTCAGTGTAAATTACTCGCTAGACGAGGACAACACCACTGCTGCTGATGAATTAGGGGCGCTAAGCTCCATGAGACAACTTGGGGGAGACTCCGGCAGTGCCAGCCCGGACGGACACCGTCCACGGCTGCCAGTGGAGCTCCAGCCAGCCGCTGGGCGCTGGCCGTGGCCGAGCCGAAACCGCCCGCGCACGTGTGGGCGTGTGGCGTGCTGCTGCCGCCCACCACTGCGGTCTTGGGATTCAGTCTGGCTGTCCTGCTCCTGCAGCCTGCACGAGGGTCAGCTCGGCCTGCATTGGGAAGAACTGAAACTGAGCTCGACCCGGATCCACATGCAACAGACAGTGCAGCGTTAGGCAGGGCATTGATTTATAACTAAACTGCACAATTAGTTATTTTTTTATCTATATTTAATGCTTCATGTACTACTCCGCCCCATAAAAAGAGTCGCCGTGGGAAGCGTGCTGGTCAAACTTTCTCAACTTTAACTACGTTTGTAGAAAATGCGTGCAACATTTATATCTTTAAATAAGTTTATTATGAAAGTATATTCAAAGATCTACCTAATGATACTAATTATATACCATAAATATTAATATTTTGTTAAATATATTTGGTCAAAGTTAAAAGCTGTTGACTTTTTGGAAAACGAGAATGACTCTTTTTTTGGGACGGAGGGAGTACGTGCAAAAGTTAATGTGATGGAGAAAGAGTGAAAATTTTTCAACTTTAGCCTTGGATCTAAACGAGGCCTTAGTGCAGTTTCAGTAGGAGAGTTCAGAGAATTGTTGGACAGAGATCAGACGCACCAATGCACCATGATCGCCTGAACATTTTATCGGTCCTCGCCTCTTAAGGTTTGACGAGGCAATTATGAGATATAATCCAGCTGGTGATTTCTGTGCCATGCGCCTCCAATGGCTCAGATCCAGATCTTAGGGTGTATTGGACTATTGGGTGGGGTTTTGTTTGAAAATTTGGTCTGGGATCCATGCATCGCCGTCCCGGCTCAATGATTCTGGAAGGGGCAAAAGCCTGATTAGCAGCGTGCGTGCGTGCTGCTAAAGGGCAAAGTGGTGTATCATTGTTCAGCGAAAGTCTGAATGTGATTTTTTTTTCATTTTTGAACAGATCAAACTGTTGTGGCAGGAATTGGTAATCTACTGAGTACATTCCTCTCCCAAAAAGCCCATAACACATCTGGAGAGGAGCAAGTGGATATCTGAACATAAAGCGTCTGATAGAACGCTGACAAGGGTCAGTATCTGAAACTAGAAGCAGGAACTAGTGACAAGCTCCACACCACACATCGACACATACACACAAAGGCCTTGTCACACGATATCCCATCGATCATCGTAGTCCTGCATAGGAAAGGTAAGGTAACTAAATTCTCATTGCTAACAGCACAGATTAGCAAATGCTAAACTAGGAAAGCAGCTTCAAACGTTAGGAAGGACGAAGTCTTCATTTTAAAGATCATCGATTGACTCCTGGCTCACACCTACCAAGACATGAGAGCGACCTATCAGTACAAGAACATGACAGGGTAAAATCAGGAAACAAAAACAGGAAGTCTAGATCACAGGTCGTACCAGCTGGTGTCAGCCAATCCTGAGTACAAACAAGCTCTTCAACCCATTGTTTACTACTGGACTCGGATACTGCTAGTGTTGCGGTTCTTGTTGCAGCCTTCCAGTCACTAATGCATGGTAGTGCCAACACATCATGCGCCATCCGAGCAACCGTGGGATAGTTCCTGCTGTGTTCCTTCCACCATTGGAGACCACTGGGTTTACCTGCTGCTCCTTTTAAACCAACAGGCTCCCTTGTCGTGAGCTGTGGCGCTTGCAAATACTGATCAAGTTCAGTCATCGGTCTCTCACTACACTGGTGCTGATAATGACGATAGTACTCCACCAGCGTATCAACATCTACAACAGTTCCCTTGCTAGTTTTAGACCCAGAAGTGTTGTTAGGGTCTTCTGCTTGATCCAAATACTCATTGAAGAGGCTGGCCAATGTATCATACACATCGTGAATACAATCTAGTACACTTTTCGAGGAGGACCTAAAGCGCTCCAGGCGGCATTCAGGATCCATGATCATAGGCAAACAGCAATGGAAGAAGCAGATCTTCCAGCTTTCCTTGAACTTCTTTTGCATCTTCTCCATTATTTTGGAAAATGTGCCATCATCCTGGTTGATATAAGATTCAAAATGCACATCCTTCTTCACATTCCACAGCAAGTTAAATAAATGAGCTGGAGTAGGGTATCTTTCGGTGGAGTCCATGTGTTCACGAAGATCATCCATTTTATCACCAATCTTCCCTGCTGTCCACCAATCTTCTGATGACGGTGCATATCTGCAGTTGGGATACTGTACTGCTGCAGGAGTGCGACCGTTTGTACACTTAGAGAACTTTGACAGCTTCTCCAGGGTTTTCTCAAGTTCATCCAGCCCCACCTGAATAACCCGATCAACTAAATGAGTTGCATAACGTACCACAAACAAGCTCTGGTTTGCAGAAAGTGGATTCCGTTCCTGAAGGTTGGCTTTGACACTCAAAGCCACTGAATTATCAATGAATGCATCATCCAATATGATGCAGAAAACCTTGCCATCAAGGCCCCAATGTTCAACAGCTCCCGATATGATATCACTCAGCTCCTTTGCATTGCAAGAGGAATCCACAGCACGGAATGTGATGACCTTTTGCTGCTTTTCCCATTCATCATCGATGTAGTGAACTCTCAAGCATAAGAATGCCAAGACTGGATCATAGTGCCACATATAGACACTCAAGCAAACACGACTGTGTAAGGCTGTAAACTCCCGCATCAGCTTGGATTTTTCTTTCTGAAACAAGTTCAAAGTGTTCATCATCAGGTCGTCATGCGATGGCATCTTGACTAAAGGATTCAACCAAGTAACTAGCTCTCTGAATCCATCTTGATCCACCATCTTTGGCAGGTGCCCATGTATGGCCAGTATCTTGATAAGTCCTTCATGAGAAGCATTCTCATCCATCTCCTTATGCTTTTGACTCGTTTCAGCAGGGATGCCGATCTGCTCAGCTGATGTGTTTTCCTCGTTAGATTGATTCGTCCTATCGTTATCCGTGGAAATTCCAGGTAAAGCAAGATTCTTCCTCTCTACAAGATCCTCATGAGATCCATTCTGATCAACCTCTTGATTCATCCTAGTCATGTTGGTGGGAGTGTCAGGCAGGGCAAGCTCCTTCTGCGCAGGTGTCATGTCATCTATGCCCGCACATTTCTTTTGGTTACATGGCAAGAATGGGAGCTTCTTCTGTTTAGGATCAGAGCCAGCTGATACCGTGACCTTAAGTGTACATGGCAAAGATGTATGCTCCTGCATCTTTGCCCTCTTGAGAGTCGCAGGGACGCAACTGGCCAGGTGCCGTATCAAGCTGCTAGTGCCATTGGTGCCACCGAAGACCTGGTGGCAGTGCATGCATTTAGCCCGCACGATCCTCCCTTCGGCAAAGGTGGGTATGAAGTCATCCCACACCTTGGACCGGAGCCTTTTGTTCAGATTTGTACCAGAGAACAGAGGGCTGGGGATGCTGCCAGTGCTCTCTTGTTCAACTAAGTCATTGGCAATGGCATCCATATCTTCTATGCCTAGGAATGACACAATATTAGTACAGGGAGCAATTTCATCATAAGATTACGATATCTGAAATTTGTGGCAATGGAATGGAATGATTTTTTATTCAAGCGGTTAAGTTAACAAACTTCTTTCTATAATCCTAGCCCATAGGAATAATAACAGAAGAGAACTAGTGAATGCTAAAGACCAAATCTGATATTCTGAAATGTCAGTAGAGCTTATAAGAGTAAAACAACATGAAAGTTGAAGCAATAACACGAGTGCAGGTGCGGCTAATATTTCGTTCACAGTAGAGAAAAAGTTAAACAACACTGAAGAGGCATGAAGAATATACTAGTTAATCATGTATTGGAACTACGTATTAGACTACAAAGCAAGAGAGAGCCGTACCGTTCACCATTTTATGGCTTTCTTGTCAATGAAAATTCAGACTTTTCTCACTGTCACACTCTATCCGCGCCTACAAAGTACAAACCAAGGAAACCAAATCATCCATCCTGATCTGCACGGTCTGTTCCGAAGCAGATGATCAATCGAATCAACTGAAACCAAAGATCTACGGAGATTAACAAGTCGAGGTGCAGTTGGTCTCCCCCTCCCTCCCCCCCAAAAAACAAACAAAGCAGAACATCAAGAAATAGGCGAAGGCGAAGCCCATACCGATCTTTGCAATCCCACTGGAAGGGGCGGATCAGCAAACCGGAGCTGGGTTCTCGGAAGCAGGGGAGACGGAGGGGGGAACGCAGCATTCTTCCTCTCGGCGTTGGCGGCGGAAGAGACGAGGCGGCAATGGAGGGACGGGGAAAACCGGGAGTAGCCCCGCCGCTTTCCTCCCGCTAAACTGACCTTTCCTCTTTTGCCCGCTGGCATTGTTCGGCCGCTCGGCGCATTGCGGGATGGGCGGGCCTAAGCCCAGTGTATTTGATTGGGGGTGCTATGCTGGGCTCCCTGAGCCCAATGTTTATTCGGGACAACCAACACAGTACTGCTAAGCATATTTCAAACCTATTATGCCTATTATCTATGGTATATCTATATACAACAATGTTAAAAATATGATGTAAGTTCGATGTGAAGGTCTATAAATTAGAAAATAAGAAAATAAGTATGTACTTTGGGATTTATGATGATTTAATAATTTAGATTTAATAATAGAAAATTATGCTTAATTGGAAAAAAGAACATGCATTATTATTAATTTTAGTGATCATGTGATGATCTAAGATAACTCAAGTTCCTATACCAAATACAATCAATACGTAGGTTTAAAGAATTAAAAAGGTACATAAAAAGAGAGTCTTTGGTAAATGAACATGCATTATTAATTTTAATGATCGTTTGATGATTTAAATTAGCTCAAGCTCCTATACCAAATACAATCAATATGTAGGTAAGTTTATAGAATTTAAAAAGTACATAAATAGAGAGTTTATATTAGGTATACACTCCCTCCGTCCAAAAATAGCTACACATGTTGCTCTTTGAGGAGTCAATATTTATAAAAATATTATCAATATTTGTATCTCCTAATATTTACTATAAAATATATTTCACTATTAATCTAATAATAATTATTGCACATCATGAATATTAGTATTTTTGTATACATTTAGTCAAACTTAATAATGTCAGATTTCTTAAATACAACTATACAAGATATGCAATTATTTTGGGACAAAGAAAGTACCGTTAAACTTCATAAGATTCTATGATGGGACTATTACACAACAATATCCATCCAAATCACCTCGGATCGGATACATAAAAGATAATAAAATATACTCAGTTTCTTAATAAATTAACTTGAGTTGTCCTATGTTAGATAGATTTTAATTTTGCAAGTAACCACATAATTTCATTAACTAGGCATAACGTTTATAAAATCGGCAGTGAGGGGATCGCCGACACATGCAGGTGCTGCCCCCCACCGAGCCTCCGATAGTTTACTACGACTAGCTAGACTAGCCAAAGCATTTGCCAATGCATTCCCTTCTCTCTTCACTTGGGACATATTCCATTCACCCAGCAAGCGGGTCATGTTCTTCGCCTCTTCTATCACAAAACTGGTCTCCGATATGTCTCTCCCTGTTGTCCTCATAGCTGATATAATCTGCAAGGTCACCATGCAAGAAAGCATTTTTACATCTAACTGATGCGAGATCCACCCAAAATTCGCTACATAGGAGATCAAAGTTCTCACCATACTCATCTTCGCCACCGGGGCAAATGTCTCATCATAATCAATGCCATTATTTTGGCTATAAGTGTAACACCCCTGGGTGTTAAGCATGCATTAGCATCCAAAGCATTATGCATAAACATCACACACATGTTGTCATTGCATGCAATATAAGCTTCTTTAAAAATGTAAAATGGATAAACAATTACTGAAAACCCTAATTATGAATTTAAGTGCAAAAAAGTGATATACTCTTGTGTAATGACAATTTTAGATAATCTAGGTTAATTAAACATGATTTTTGGAGCCACTCTTGAATTCAAAATTCCCTCAAATTTTGCTTATAAAAATATTCTAGAAAAGTAAATTTTACTCAAAATTTAGCTTTAAATCCTAAATTCAAAATCTACTTAGAATTTTGAAAAGTGCTCTACATGAAAGTTGTAGAGAATTAAATTTTGAACAACTTTTATTTTGGGCAAAAATTGTGAAAACCCCTTTTTCATCTTCAAATTTAAATTTGAATCAAAATAGAAATCTGTAAATTTATTTAGAAAAAAGAAAAGCTTTTCCTTACCTTAACGGGCCGCGGCCATCCTTTCGGCCCGCCAGCGCTCGCGGCCTGGCCCGCGACCGCGCCTGGCTCCCTCCCTCGCCCGCGCGCGTGACGCCGTGGCGCCGCGGCAGGAGTTGGCTGCCGCGTGGCCGAGCGACGGCGACGCCGTGCGACACGTGCCCTCCGGTGGCCCCGCGTCCCCCGCGCCCGCTTACCCCCTCCACGCGCTCGCCCGCCTCGGCTGCTCCCTCCATTCCCTCCTCTCGCTCCGCAGCAGCGCGCCAGCAGCAGCCGCGCCCCGCCGCGCCATTGCCGGCTCCCGAAGCTCCGCCACCGCCGCACGCGCCCGTGACCGCTTCTCCGGCCAATTCCTCCCGGCCTCAGCTCCGCCCCGCTTCCCTCCATCTCGTGCTCGCTCCCGTTCCGCCGCTCGAGCTCAGGTGAGGGCCAATTGGCCGCTCCTCTCCTCCACTGCCGCCATGACCGCCGTTGGCCGGCGCGCATGACCAGAGCTCCCTACCCCTTCCCGCCTCCTCCGGTCTTGAGCATCAGCTTCCCCTTCGCCTCGCGGTGCTCGCGCTCGCCTTCTTGGCCGCTCCCGTGGCCTACATTGGCCGGCCGACGAGCTCCAGCGCCGCCATGCCGCCATCTCCGCCGGCGAGCCTCCTCCGGAGCTCCCGCGCTGCTCGGAGTTGGTGCGCTGGGTGCGCCTCGGTGCGGGGAGCACGTTGGTGCCCTCTCCGTCACCGGAGACCTCACCGGCGGCGAGGAAGCCACCGGTCAGCGCCGCCCCGCTCTGCTCCGGCTGGCAAGTGGGCCTCGTTGACCCGAGGGTCCCGCGTGTCAGTGAGTGTGGGTGCACTGCACCGGGTGCATCCAACGATTTCCCGGCGGATTTTTAAAAAGAGTTTGGAAAAATGATTTTTTAGAATTTATGAAATTGCTTTAGAAAATCATATCTCCATATTTATAGCTCCAAAAATTATGAAACAAATTTTGTAGTGTTTCTCTTGAGTAGATCTACAGTTTAAAAATATTTCATGTTAATTTTGTGACACTTTTCTGTGTAGATTTATTTAATTGCTATAAATGCTGATATCTTAGAAAATGTGTAGTAAATAAAATAATAATGAGAAAAATGTGATTCTTGTTGCATTACTGTTTTTTAGTGATGTACTTCCTAGGAAAAATACTTGTGAAGCATGTTCTGTGAAAAATTATTGAAGTGTAGTTCAAATGCCTTTAATTGATAATTTTTGTTATTTTTGGTAGAGAGCTAAAGTTGTATAACACATGCATGTGGTAATTTTTGTAAGGAGCTTGTTTGCTGTAAGTAACATAGGAAAAATGTGAAATATATTGTTTGATACTTTTTCTAGTACAAAATAAATTCATGCTCATTATTATGCTATAACTTGTTTATTTTGTATAGATAGTTTTACTTATCCAATTCCCATGAAATTTTTGTAGTAGGTTATTTAGAGTAAGAGTAAGCTACTATAATTTTTGTAGATTTTTATCTGCAACAGAAATAGGTGTTGTTGTGTAACCCTAGTTAAATAGGAAATAAAAGGTTATTCCTTATGAGAAGTTAAAAGTAATAAAATATGTTTGGTGTATCTTTGAAGCATCAAAATGCCTTGCTAATGTTGCTTGATGGGTTAGGTTAGTAAGATTTGACAACTTTTGACCACCCGTATGTGTATATTATGTGCTAACTAGTAGAATAATAAGTGCATGTTTATTGGTACATGTTCTTGGATGATGTGGACTACCTTGTAGAAGATGTTGTTATAATCCAAACTGCCCATTTAATGTGCTCATCTGCATATCATGTCGTCAAAGCATTCCACCGTATTCGATGCATCATTCGCATGTGTACTTATGCACTCGCATCATACAGGATCGCAGGAGGAGTCGCAGGTAGTAGTACCGGAGGAGCAAGTTTGGACCGATCAGCAGGAGCCCCAGGCACAGGAGGTGCCCGAGGAAGAAGAGGCAGGCGAGGAGCTGCCCGAGTGCGTAGACCACCATCCTAGCTCGTTCAAAAGAGGCAAGCCCCGGAGCATTTTTAAGTCTCCTACTTTATAAAAGCAATTCCTTATTACATGAGTTACAATTATATATATATTGTTGCATTAAGTTTAGGAGTTGCGTGAAACTGTTGTTGCATTATTATCCTTGTTCACCTGATTACCTTTGCCCTGTTAGGTCAGGATCGAATAACTGCTTAGCCATGCTTAGACCGGTAGAAGTCGGGTGATTTTCTGTCACCTGCGAGTTATAGGAAGATAACTGGTTGTTGGTTAGCTACGTTGTGATCATGAAAAGTAATCAAGTGTTGATAGTTAAAGAAAGACCGAGCGGAGTCTTATAGGGTTTTGGACTATAGTGATTCCGTCTGTGTCGATTAAGGACCGATCATTGCTCGTCCCTCTTGTCATGTTGAATGCATGCCTCACATTTAGCTGGCCGAATAAAGTACCTTTCGACCGCGAAGCTAGTGACACTATTTCGAGCCGGGATAAACTCGGATTGGCAGACTGGTGCCGAAGGGGGTGTAACGGGGACACGAAGAGTGAGCCCAAGGTGCGTCCTGGCAGTCGGGCGGTCCCTGGGTAGTGCGGTCCATGATTGTTATCCTACGGCTTCTTGGAAAGTGTCATTGGTGATCTAAGCGACCCTGACGGGGAAAGCATGGTTTGTGTGAGGAATAAATCACCAGCTGGTTAGGAATCGATTCGAATCGCCATCGCTCCTGGATAGTGAGCACTTGACTCGAGCTACGGCATCGTAGTAACAATAATGGAACACTGATGGTTAAGTGAATGATGTTGGAAATGCTAAACCTGATATGGTAATTTAGATGTTAATGGTGAATCAAGTGATTGCTTTAGCAATAGGTGCTTACCTAGCTTGAATAGGTTCTAATAAAAATGATGCAAAAAGTACTTAATTTAGTTATTCATAATAACTTATGCTTTTTGCAAATGAGGCAAGCCAGTCCACTGTATAAAAGCCTTGCATGCTCCTTGGTGTCCTTTATTTTGGTTTATGACGGGTAAGTCTAGCTGAGTACATTCTCGTACTCAGGGCGTTATTCCCATTGTTGTTGCAGATGGTCAGATGTACTATGGGTACTACGCCAACTGTCTGTATCCGGCGATTGGCGACAACTAGGACCATGGGCAATGGTCACTCCGTTCGTCTTATCTAATGCTTTTGTGGACCGTGACCATCTTCTGGCACTGTATTTGAACTAAGTGTGTGGTTTAAAACTACTTGCTTCCGCTATGTTATTTTGAACTATGTTGTAATAATTCTATTCTGGACTTCGATGTATTCAACTCTCGTTGCGAACTGTATGTAGCATGTGAACTGTGGCTGCTAAATCAGTACGATCTTGGTTGTATGTTGGTTGGTTTGAAATCCCTCGTGATTTCACGGAATCTCGGATTATACGGGCTTAAGTTTGAGAAATTATCTGCCTCGGTGGAAGATTTTCTTACTTAATCTTGTATAATTACGTTGATCCGTTACAGCTGGTATCGGAGAATGGTTTAGCATGTTACTGTTCACATGGGTATTTAAAAACAAAACTGTGTTTTCAACTAAGCTTTTAACTTAAGAGTGTGCTAGTGGTCATATCCTTTATGCCCAGTAAGGACTCTAGGTGGCTTATTTAAGTACTAACTTGGGGGTTTGCATCATATTTTAAATTTCGTTGCTCATACGGCGTGCTATTGTATGAGTGCCATTCACTTGAGTGGTAATGTATGGACCAATCACCTCTACGCCTTGGTAAGTGAAAGTTGTGAGAGCATGGTCGGATACACTGCCGATCTAGGGAAGTGCTTATGTGATGCCGAAACACTTACGTGCCATGCGCATGTTCGTATAAAGGTATCCAAATTGTGGGAGTTCCGTCATGTGGTGACGATGCCGTCAATAGGACGACGATTCGGGTAGTTGTTACCGTTATACGCGTATCTGGGGATGCGTGTAGAGCGAGTAGCTTACTTTACTGCTTTCTTGCATAATTTCATACTGTGAGGTTTGGGCTGAAGTGACTTTCTGCAGGTACATAACAGCGCTATCGAGTAGTACGTATTAGTTACGTTTACAAGAGATCGTTGTATGCCACTGTTTATTTCGTTAGTAGTTGTTAATTTTCTAAGTTTGTGAGGACGTACGGAACCTGCATGCATCATGTTGTGCATTTCATTCATGGCATTGTTCCTCCCCTTATAAGTTGATTATCTCATTTCGATAAAAATGCCAACTTAAAAATCTGTTCTCACTGCGGTAATAAAAATTTTGCTATAGATGGCACGTACCAAGCAGACAGCCCGCAAGTCCACCGGCAGAGCTCCCCGTCATCAGCTTGCTCCACGCACTCGTCAGCGTCACACTTTCCTTGGAGAGTTTGGGATGCCTACGCTCTTGTGGAGAGTGCTCAGCTATGTAGGCTATCCTGATGGAATGGAGCCCCGCTACTTTTGGTCGAATGAGCGGTTGGGGGAAAGACTTTTGGTGACTGTGGAAGCAGTGGTTCATCCCCGAGGTGATGGTTCTGAGTGGACTAGTTGGCGTTTTGAGTCAACTGGCAGGACCGCTGAAGAAGCCGCTGAGAGGGCAGCCTTTGGGATCCTGAGGGATATCATGGATCGCTTTCCTCAGGAGTTGGCAGCATCTATAGTTGGAGTCTTTCTGAGGGGCAACCCCTCCACTGACTCATGGCAGTAGGCAAGAGGAACATCCCTGGAGATTAGCGCAACAGAAGCACAGAACAGCGACAACCCCGCCATGAGTGCCATGTTCGCAGTGATGAAGGCCTTTGATGGAGTGGAAGGTAGCCTGAGACGTGTGTCTGGTGCTCTTGGTCAGGCTCGTGACGACCGACGTCAGCTTCAGAGGGATCACGACGCCGAGATTGAGAGGCTCACCGCAGAGATGGCTCAGTTGACCCGTCAGAGGGATCAGGCTACCCAGAGGACTGTGGTTTTCGAGGGCGACGTACGTGCACTGAGAGAGCTGGTTGGACGACTGACCACCGCCAATAGGAATGCTGAGCGCATGTTGACCCATGTGCTCCATCAGAGGAATGAAGCCTGGTCTACAGAGGATGTGTTGAGGGCTCGACAGTTTGACCTAGAGCAGCAGCTGGCTAATGCAGAGGAGTATAATGACAACCTGCATGAGGAGGTTCATTGGCTGAACAATCAGCTCAACCCCTATGTTCCTCCTGGTGCGGCAGAGATGGATTTGGATGAAGATGAAGATCCCGAAGAGCCCGAGGCACCAGCTGAGGAGGACGACGACGCTGTAGATGGTGACGGTGCCAACGTCTACATGATCTTTTGCTTTGTTGGCACGTTGGGCATGTAATAATGAGTAGAAAAGCTAAGGCTTTGATGTAATGTTGGAAAACTTGGATGTGTTTGTGGCGATATCCGAACGTCAAAAGTCCAGTGTGTGTATGCTGGCAATTTGGTTGTTTTGGATGCGATGTGTGCGCTTTAAGTAATCTAATTAGTGATGTTGTGCTAATTGGAATGACTTATTGTGCCCCTGTTTTATTGTATGAATTTATTCTCTCCAGTGAATTCAGTACGGCATAATTTTTCGTTCGCTCGCAATTTCTACAACATCACCTAATAATTACTGTTGCTGAAACATGCAGATGCCGAACACTCGTCGTACCATGTATGGTGCCGCTGAGGCTGGTGGCAGTGCAGCTGGTAATGATGACCGTGATCCACCACCGCCTCCCCCACCTTACACTGCGGAATAGTTTTTCACACAATTTCTTGGAAGCCAACGCAACATGGAAAGCATGCAACAGAATATGGAAGCTGCATTGCGCAATATTGCAGATAACACCCGTCGAGGAATAAACCCGGGTGGGTATGAAGCAAACCAGTATAGCAGTTTCAAGGATTTTATGGACACCCGTCCACCGATTTTTAAGGAAGCTGCAGAACCCTTGGATGCAGAAGAGTGGATTAACACTATGGAAGACAAGTTCTGTGTCTTGAGGATGACTGAAGTGTTGAAAACCGAGTATGCAGCTCATCAGCTTCAAGGTCCGGCAGGAATGTGGTGGAAGCACCACCATACCACTTTTCCTCCCCATGCCCATATCACTTGGAGGGAGTTCACTGAAGCATTTCATGGAACATATATTCCACCTGGTCTGACGGAGATGAAGCTTGGGGAATTCCTGGCACTGAATCAAGGCACGAAGACTATAACTCAATATCTGCATGCATTCAATAACCTAAGCCGTTATGCCCCTGATATGGTGAATACTGATGCCAAGAAGATCGCTAGCTTCAAGAGAGGCCTGAATCCCAAGATGATGAAACATGTGGGTACCAATATGAGGACTGGTTTCAACGACTTTGTTAGTGACTGCTTGAAGCAAGAGAAGAACAACAATGTTTATGCTGCTTCCAAGACTCGTAAAAGAGCTTTCGAGTCGGGTCCATCCTAGCCCAGGGCCCGATGGCCAACCGTCCAGTGTATCATTCGCCTGCCTCTGGTGCAAGGTTCAGGCCACCGCAAAGGAAGAGTCAGAATGCTCAGCAACCTCAGAGGAACCAGAAACCATTCAAAATGGCATTGCCCCAAGCAAAGGCAGGACAAGGCAGTTCATCTAGAGCTGTGGCTCAAGTGAAGGGACCGTGCTTCAACTACAACCAACCCAGGCACTTTGCAAAGTTTTGCCCCTACCCTAAGAAACAGTAGACGCAGTATCAGGCTCGTGTGCACCACACCACTGTGGATGACATCCCGGAAGGAGAACCGGTGACAGCTGATATGTTTTCTATCAACAATCATCCTACAGTAGTCTTGTTTGATTCCAGATCATCCCATTCATTTGTAAGTCAAGCATTTGTTAAGAGGCATGAGCAAAAGATAGTTGAATTGGAATATGCATATAGAATCAGTTCAGCCGGGCTGATCTGTTGACTAATCAGATAGTTCAAGGAGTAACCCTAAACATATCAAACTGACGATATAAGCTTAATTTGATAGTCATGCCAGGGCTAGGTTTGGATGTGATTATGGGTATGAACTGGATGAATAAGATGGGAGTAGTAATTGATATTGAAGGAAGAAGTATCTCTCTTAAGGAACCAAGTGGGGAAGGCACCTTTCAGGTGGTCTTACCTCGGAAAGTAGACCTAGCTAGCATGACTTGTGCCATCCAAACTACTCTGCTAGCCAAGATTCCAGTAGTCTGTGAATTTCCAGATGTGTTTCCAGATGAGTTACCTGGACTTCCACCAGACCGAGATGTTGAGTTTGCCATTGAGTTAATTCCTGGAACAGCACCGATCTCGAGAAGGACCTATCGGATGCCTCCAAATGAGTTAGCAGAATTGAAGAAGCAACTCCAGGATCTGCTAAAGAAAGGTTTGATTCGTCCTAGCTCATCTGAATGGGGATGCCCCGCATTGTTTGTGAAAAAAAAGGATAACTCCTTATGCATGTGCGTGGATTATCGGCCACTGAATGCTGTGACAATTAAAAATAAGTATCCTCTTCCTCGGATTGATATCTTGTTTGACCAATTGTCTAAAGCCAAAGTGTTCTCTAAGATAGATTTGAGATCAGGGTATCATCAGATCAAGATTAGGCCGCAAGATGTGCCTAAGACCGCGTTCTCTACCAGATATGGTTTGTACGAGTATCTTGTCATGTCCTTCAGATTGACAAATGCTCCTGCATACTTTATGTATCTGATGAATTCCATTTTCATTCCATAGTTGGACAAGTTCGTGATTGTGTTCATTGATGACATATTAATATACTCAGAGAATGAAGAGGATCACGCAGAACACCTTAGGATTGTCTTGACTAGACTCAGAGAACATCGACTATATGCTAAGTTTAGCAAGTGTGAGTTCTGGCTTAAGACAGTTCCTTTTCTTGGTCACATGTTGTCTAAAAATGGAATTTCAGTAGACCCCAGTAGGTGCAAGAGGTTATGGACTGGAAGTCACCAACCACAGTTCATGAAGTTCGAAGTTTTCTTGGTTTAGCCGAATACTATCGTCGCTTCATACCGGATTTCTCGAAGATTGCCAAACCAATGACAAGTCTGTTACAGAAGGATCATAAGTTTGTTTGGACAGAGGAGTGTGAGGCAGCTTTCCGCACCTTACGAAAGTTGTTGACCACTGCTCCTGTTCTGGCCCAACCGGATATAGAAAAGCCGTTTGATGTGTTTTGTGATGCATCTAAGAATGGGTTAGGATGTGTGCTAATGCAAAACGGAAGGGTCATTGCTTATGCCTCACGACAATTGAGGAAGCATGAGGGTAACTATCCTACACATGACTTGGAGCTTGCAGAAGTTGTGCATGCTCTAAAGATTTGGAGACACTACCTGCTAGGGAATGTGTGTAATATCTTTACAGATCATAAGAGTCTTAAATACATTTTTACCCAGTCTGAGTTGAACATGTGTTGACACCGTTTTTAGTATGTGTCAAAATGATCAGGAAAGGCTGATTAGCAAGGGAGAGATTGCCGTGTGAATTGATGGCCAAGGAGAATAAGTTTGTTTTAAGCGGTGGCAGTGTATGAATTTGATTAGGAATGTTGCCGATGAAGTCAAAGGTGTTATTGCCGATGCCGATGGAAGAAGGTTTGGAGACTGTTGCCGATAAGGGAATGTATCGATGAAGGAAGGTGTGAAGACTGCAGCCGATGAAATAGGGAATGTGCCGATGGAAGGAGATCAAAGGTTGCTGCCGATGGAAAAGGGGCTGTGCTGGTGAAAAGGAGACCGATAAGAATACCATCGTGATTAAGGCGGATCATGGAATAAAATAGGAGTTGATTTTCTTGTTTACGATTAGTAGAGTCTGAGTTGTGTAAAAGTCATGTTCTTTTTCTTAGACTTGAGTTTAGTGCCCTAGTCGTATTCGATTATGTTTCTATAGATCAGGATATAAATATAGAGTGAAGGGCAATGTAATAGAAATCAATCAATACATCAAAAAACAGCTTTTACTCTTATTTACATCTACTTTTCGGCGACTTCGTCAATTTGCATATTTTTCCTTTTTTACGAGTTCTCATCGATTCGGCGAGTTGCATTGCTCTAAGTGCAATCTTTGTCGATCCTCGAGTTTCGCGTGAGTACCTCTTGGCCGTGACTTTCGGGCGTATCGCTGTTGTCAGGACCAAAGTGCTCGTATCTTCATCCTTGTCGATTAACAGGTCAAATCGACTGGCACGCTTTGGATATCGATTTCGGGTATTAGCCCTTTGTGTTTGCAGATTCACTTTTGCATCAACACATCTTTTGGCACGCCCGGTGGGACAGATCTAATCAAGATGCCTAATCATGAGATCGATGCTGGGAATATCATCGCAGTAACAGAAGAAGATCTTAAGGACGATCAGAAGCAGGCTATGGAGAGGGCTATTGAAGAATATAGATAGCTTTGCTTAAAGTCATTCAGCATGAACAAAAGTGGACAAGTCATCCAGAAGCAGGACTTGCCGTTGCCTCGGCAGGTTACCTTTGATCCTAATCCTAGTAAACTTCAAGAGATGGTTAATTCTGCAGTGAATCATGCTTTAATTAATCACTCCAATGTGCTGTCCAATACTGTTCATAATGCTGTGATTCGAACTTTCAAAGAAGGGCAAGCGTCACATCATTACGTCGGACCTGCTTATCATCAACCAGAAGCAGCATCTGCTGTTGCTCCATCGGCTCCTCCAGCCATTGCGGGTATAGAGATTTCTTCTCCTCCAGTATCAGCAGGATTATCTAATGCACAGTCTACTCCGATTCGTCCAGATTCAGCATTATCAGGACGAGTTCAGCTTGGTACAGATCTATCAGCATCAGCTTTATCAGGTCCTGTACTACAGAGTAATCAAACTCCTGCTAATTGGTGGGGATATGGTATGCATCCGGAGCCATCTACTGTCAATCACGGATTATCTCAAGTGTTTGACGCAGCAGGAAAAACTCCTATACCATCGGCTGGTTTGCCGATAGCCCAAGCGCCTCAATATATTACAACTACTGCACAACCAAGTCTGGGAGGTTTTCAGGCGTCTCTGGGTCAAACATCTGGTTCAAGTCCATCGGCAAGTTTGTTACCGATGCAGCAGAAGGCTCCTATAATCAGTCAACCTGGAGTATAGGTTATGCCTCAAGTTGGATATAATTATCCAGCAATGCTAACAAGCTACCAGCCATCGGCAAATTCTGTGCCGATGAATACTAATAATTGGTCAGGGCAGTTTCCTACTCAACATACAGTTCAGCCAAATCAGCAAGTCACAGGAGTTCATCAAGGTCACATGCATGCTGGTTTTCAGAATCAAGCATCGGCAGCTCAGCCGATGAATCCTTTTCAGCAGATTAATGGACCACAGTTAGTAGCAAATATGCCAATTGCTGGAGATCGTGGGCAACAAAGGTATGCAGAAGGATATCAACAGATACCTCCAGCAGAGATTCAACCATATCGTCAGCAAGATGTCGATGTTTTTTGGGCCGATAAGATAGCAGAAATTATGAGAGATCAATTTGGGATCAAGCCCAAGGTTAATACTTATTCTTATCGGACTCCGTATCCTCCAGCATATGATTTAATTCCTCTCCTAAATCGTTACAAAGTGCCAGATTTCACTAAATTCTCTGGGCAAGACGATACATCAACCATGGAGCATGTTAATCGTTTTATTATTCAATGTGGAGAGGCAGCTTATAGAGATGAATTGGGAGTTCGTCTTTTCTCGTCATCTCTATCTAGATCAACATTTACGTGGTTTATTTCACTACCGCCAAATTCTATTATCACTTGGGCTGATCTGGAAAAGCAATTTCATAAGTACTTCTTTGCTGGAATTCATGAGAAGAAGCTTACCGATTTGGTAAAGATGAAACAGCGCAATGATGAATCGGTAGAAGGCTTCGTGCAAAGGCTACGAGATGTAAAGAATAAATGTTACAGTCTGGTATTGGATGATCGGCAGCTTGCCGATTTAGCCTTTCAGGGATTATTGCCACACCTAAAGGACAGATATGCTTCTCAGGAGTTCAAAAGCCTAAGTCATTTAGTACAAAGGATTTCTGATCAAGATACTAGGGTTTTTGAACCTAAGAGAAATTGGAACAAGAAAGTTTCATTTGTTGAAGAAGCGGAAGATTCTGATTCAGATAATGAACCAGTTATCGGTTTGGCAGAGTGAGTTAAGAATAAGAAGCCGATATCTTGTCCCTTTGGTCACAAAGAGCCAGAAAAGTTTACTTTTGATGTCACCAAAGCCGATAAAATATTCGATCTTTTGCTTCAGGAGGGCCAGATTAAATTATCACCCAATCATGTGATCCCATCAGCAGAAGAGTTGAAGCATATGCTGTATTGCAAGTGGCACAATGCAACTTCACACAGTACCAATGATTGCAAGGTGTTTAGACAGCAATTACAGTCAGCTATTGAGTCTGGCAGGATAAAATTTGGCAATTCCAAGATTCAAAAGCCAATGAAAATTGATCAACATCCTTTTCCAGCAAATATGTTGGACGCTGAAGGAAAAATTAAGGTGTTGACGTCGGAAGCTGCTGAAAAGAATGCATCAGTAGATCCCCAACATCGGATAACTACCGATGATGCAAAAGGCAAGGGGCTATTGACAGAGAGTGGCGGTTCTAGGAGGCCTCCTCGATCTGGCATCGTGATTACCCATCAAAGACAACACGAAGGATGGCGTCAGCGAAGGGACCGGTATAGACGACAACAAGAGGAAAGGCGTCAAGAAGAGTGGAATCGGCATAAAGATCATTGGAATTGTCCATTTTTTATTCATTGTTGGGAAGAAGGTATTAAGTTACCTACTGTTGAAAATTGTCCAGAGTGCAATGGCTATTATGGAGTTAATTATCCTGCAAGAAGGTTTCAATCTGGTAATCAAGGTTTGCTCATTAATGAGCCGATCAGAAGGAGAGCATCAGTACATGATCGGCTGGGGGGCAGGCTTAGTGTGCATGAAAGGCTTGGTAAACGCGTTGCATATTTTCCAAGGAATCAAGAGGAACTCGAAGAGATGGCAAATGCAAGAGTCCCTGATGAAGAAATATTCTATAGGGACCCTAATATACGTCGTGTGGAGACAACTAGAATTTATCAGCCAGTTTGGAAAACTAAGCTTCCTCAATGGTGTCCAGAAGGTTTGACAAAGACACAGAAGAGAAAAATGCAGCGGGATCGTCAAAAAGATTTATATCAAGAAGAAAGTCCCTCCAATGTGAAATCTGGTAACCAGCAGTGGCAGATAAGGCACAAGGATAAAAGTCCATCGGCAGACATCAATATGGTGTTTATGTTGCCGATGGAATTTTTGGCTTTGTCTGACAGTGAGGAAGAGGCTGTTTCCTCTGATCAGATAGCTCAATTAATGTTAGATCCAATGATGGCTGTTTTTGAGAAGCCTGCTGATGATGAGAGACAACACCTCAAGGCTTTGTTTGTAAAAGGCAGAGTTGATGGGCAGCCCGTATCTAAGATACTTATTGATGGAGGAGCTGCGATTAATATTATGCCTTATGTGATGTATCGGAAGCTTGGTAAGGGAGATCAAGACTTAACTAAAACCGATATGATGCTAAAGGATTTTGAAGGCAATGTGTCACCAGCTAAAGGAGCAGTATGTGTTGAGTTGACCATCGGTAGTAAAACTTTGCCGACAACTTTCTTTGTTATTAATGGCAAGGGTGCATATAATTTACTTCTAGGAAGGGATTGGATTCATGCTAATTGTTGTGTTCCTTCTACAATGCATCAATGTTTGGTACAATGGATCGGAGATAAGATTGAAGTTGTTCCTGGTGATTCTTCTTATATCATTGCATCGGCAGAATCAGATACTTATGAACGAACCAGGTGCATATCGGGAGAAGCTTGGGAGAAAGAGTTCCTCAAGATTGCTGATTATGAAATTCTACCGATCCAAGCAGTCGGTTCTGAAGAAGAGTTTTAATGGATAGATTTGCCGATGATGGAAAATTAGGGCAAGGATTTACATCGGCAGATGATTTAATAGAAGTAGATATTGGTGAAGGCGATAGGCCAAGGCCCACTTTTATTAGCTGTAAATTAGATTCCAAGTGTAAACAGCAATTAGTTGATTTGTTAAAAGAATATAAAGATTGTTTTGCTTGGGATTATACTGAAATGCCTGGATTAGACCGATCTATAGTTGAACATCGGTTGCCGATTAAATCTGGATTTCGGCCACATCAGCAGCCGGCTCGCCGATGCAATCCTAATATACTCCCTGATATTAAGGCCGAAATAACCAAGTTAATTGAGGCAAAGTTTATTCGGCAGTGTCGGTATGCAGAGTGGATTTCTAATGTGGTTCCTGTATATAAGAAAAATGGAAAACTCCGTGTTTGTATTGATTTCAGGAATCTTAATAAGGCCACACCGATGGATGGTTATCCGATGCCGATTGCCGATTTGTTGATTGATGCTGCAGCAGGGCATCAGATTATTAGTTTCATGGATGGAAATGCGGGTTATAACCAAATATTCATGGCTGAAGAAGATATTTCCAAAACTGCTTTTAGATGTCCAGGTCATGTGGGATTATTTGAATGGATAGTTATGACATTTGGTTTGAAAAATGCCGGTGCTACTTATCAGAGAGCTATGAACTTTATTTTCCATGAATATATCGGCACATTGGTGGAAATCTACATTGATGATATAGTGATTAAGTCTGGAGACATCACGAAGCATCTAACCGATCTGCGAAAGATATTGGAGTGCACAAGAAAACATGGATTAAAGATGAATCCCAATAAATGTGCATTTGGTGTATCGGCAGGACAATTCTTGGGTTTTATAGTGCATCAGAGGGGCATTGAAATTAGTAGAAAATCTATTGAGGCAATCAACAAGGTTGTTGCTCCTGCCGATAAGACTGAATTGCAATCTTTGATCGGTAAGATTAATTTCATCAGAAGGTTTATATCTAATCTGTCAGACAAGATCAAGGCTTTCAGTCCGTTATTAAAATTGAAAGCCGATCAGGAGTTTAAATGGGGGTATGAACAACAGTTGGCTTTAGATCAGATTAAGAGTTATTTAACAAATCCTCCAGTGTTAGTTCCACCCCAGCATGGAAAACCTTTCAGATTATATTTATCAACTGAAGATACTGTTATCGGTTCAGCTCTTATTCAAGAATTTGAAGGAAAAGAGCGTGTTATCTATTATTTGAGCAGACGATTAATAGATGCTGAAACCAGGTATTCGGCTATTGAGAAATTATGCTTATGTTTATATTTCTCCTGTAGTAAGTTAAGGCATTATTTACTATCGGCTGAATGTACGGTCGGATGCAAAGATGATGTGGTCAAATATATGCTATCTATGCCGATATTAAATGGTAGGATTGGTAAATGGATTTTAGCGTTATCAGAATTTGACTTACGTTATGAATCGGCTAAGGCAGTTAAAGGACAAGTTATGGCCGATTTTGTTACTCAACATTGCAATACAGTAGATTCTTTGGAAGTTGCTCCATGGACATTGTTCTTTGATGGGTCCACTTGTAGTGAAGGGGCAGGCATCGGCATCGTGTTGATTTCTCCTCAAGGGAAGAAGTATGAATTCTCATTGCCGATCGTTGCCACATCAACAAACAATCAAGCTGAATACCAAGCATTGATAAAAGGGTTGGAGTTGCTTAAAGAAATACAGGCTGATGCTGTTGAAGTCTTTGGTGATTCTATGCTAGTTATAAATCAGTTGATTGGGATTTATGAATGTCGAAGTAAAATCCTGATTTCATATCATGAGAAATGTTTGGAATTGTTAAAAGGGTTTAGGAGTTTTCATCTGGAGCATATTTCCCGGATGCATAATGAAGAGGCTAACCGATTGGCTCAGCATGCTTCAGGATATCAACCTGTTCAAGAAGCATTGACATTGGTGGCTGATGCCGATGACTGGAGAAAGGAAATCATTGATTATTTAAAGAATCCTTCTAAAAAGGTTGAGAGACGTGTAAGATTCCAAGCGACAAAGTATGTACTCCTCGATGATGAATTATATTATCGTACCATAGATGGAGTTTTACTCAGGTGTGTTAGCATAGAGGAATCAAAAAGCCTGATGAGTGAAATTCATGAAGGAGTGTGTGGGGCTCATCAGTCAGCATTCAAGATGAAGTGGATGATCAGAAGAAATGGATATTATTGGCCAGCTATTCTTGAGGATTGTTTTAAATATTTTAAAGGATGTCAGGAATGTCAAAAGTTTGGTAATATTCAAAGAGCACCCGCATCAGCTATGAATCCTATAATTAAACCATGGCCGTTTAGGGGTTGGGTTATTGATCTCATCGGTCAAATTTATCCACCATCGAGTAAAGGGCATAAATTTATTCTGGTTGCTACCGATTATTTCACAAAGTGGGTTGAAGCAATTCCTTTGAAAAAGGTGACATCGGCTAACATGGTTGATTTTGTGAAGGAGCATATTGTTTACCGATTTGGCATCCCTCAAACTATCACTACCGATCAGGGCACTATGTTTACATCAGGTGAATTTGATGAGTTTGCTTTGAGTATGGGAATTAAAGTTTTGAATTCTTCACCATATTATGCCCAAGCAAATGGCCAAGCTGAAGCATCTAATAAGGGGATTATCAAACTTATTAAGCGCAAGATCAGAGAATATCCTAAAAAGTGGCATACCATATTAAATGAAGCTTTGTGGTCATATCGGATGGCATGTCATGGTGCAACCAAGGTGTCGCCTTATCAATTGGTGTATGGGCACGATGCAGTATTACCTTGGGAGATTAAGATTGGATCTAGGCGGATGCGTTTTCAGGATCAACTGACAGCCGATGATTATGATATCCTTATGAAAGATGAGTTGGAGGACGTAGCAGGTCATCGGTTAAAAGCTTTGGTTAACATCGAGGAAAACAAGAAGAGAGTAGCTAGGTGGTATGATAAGAAAGTGAAGGTAAAGGAATTTGCCAATGGTGAATTAGTCTGGAAGTTGATTTTACCGATTGGGACTAAAAATTCTAAGTTTGGCAAATGGTCCCCTAATTGGGAAGGTCCATATCGGATAAGTCAGTCTGTTCCTGGTAATGCGTATATTCTTGAAACTCTCGAAGGAGTGGTATTTCCCAGAGCGTTAAATGGAAAATATTTAAAGAAATATTACCCTAGTATTTGGATAGATGCATAAAAAGTATAGTTGCCGATAACAATCCTATCGGCTGGAGTTAAAACAAAGTATCAATTATGCCGAATTTAACAAAGCCTGGATGGCTGATATCGCACGCAGGCGAATTTCATCGGCTTCTTTTAGTTCCTTGGCATCTTCATCGGCATTTCCTTCCACAGGTTTGATTTTCTTTTTCAATGCCAAGGCCTTGCGAGCTTGAGCATCCCGTTCCTGTTGAAGAGCTTTAATGGCGTCGGGAAGCTGGTCTTCTTCTTGTTTGGCCTGGGTCAGAGCTGTCTCAACTTGTTCCAGTTCAGCTAGCAGGGCTGCTTTCTTTGCCGATAGATCTGAGATCTTCTGTCTAATATCGGCAGTGGAGGCTTGCAAATTATTGATGTTCTTGTGCTTCTCGTCGGCAGTCTGCTTCAGCTGGAGCATCTCTTCTTTAAGTTGAGATTGGGCTGCTCTGTCAGCAATACGATGAACGGCCCTTTGGTATTGAAGCTGTCTGCTTTCCAGATGGACTGCTGGAAAGATGATTTCTTCAACATTGGAGGGGACTTGGCCGCGGATTGCCTTGA
>CM039583.1:50804893-51007600 GCA_022457205.1 Saccharum spontaneum
GTAGCAAATATGCCAATTGCTGGAGATCGTGGGCAACAAAGGTATGCAGAAGGATATCAACAGATACCTCCAGCAGAGATTCAACCATATCGTCAGCAAGATGTCGATGTTTTTTGGGCCGATAAGATAGCAGAAATTATGAGAGATCAATTTGGGATCAAGCCCAAGGTTAATACTTATTCTTATCGGACTCCGTATCCTCCAGCATATGATTTAATTCCTCTCCTAAATCGTTACAAAGTGCCAGATTTCACTAAATTCTCTGGGCAAGACGATACATCAACCATGGAGCATGTTAATCGTTTTATTATTCAATGTGGAGAGGCAGCTTATAGAGATGAATTGGGAGTTCGTCTTTTCTCGTCATCTCTATCTAGATCAACATTTACGTGGTTTATTTCACTACCGCCAAATTCTATTATCACTTGGGCTGATCTGGAAAAGCAATTTCATAAGTACTTCTTTGCTGGAATTCATGAGAAGAAGCTTACCGATTTGGTAAAGATGAAACAGCGCAATGATGAATCGGTAGAAGGCTTCGTGCAAAGGCTACGAGATGTAAAGAATAAATGTTACAGTCTGGTATTGGATGATCGGCAGCTTGCCGATTTAGCCTTTCAGGGATTATTGCCACACCTAAAGGACAGATATGCTTCTCAGGAGTTCAAAAGCCTAAGTCATTTAGTACAAAGGATTTCTGATCAAGATACTAGGGTTTTTGAACCTAAGAGAAATTGGAACAAGAAAGTTTCATTTGTTGAAGAAGCGGAAGATTCTGATTCAGATAATGAACCAGTTATCGGTTTGGCAGAGTGAGTTAAGAATAAGAAGCCGATATCTTGTCCCTTTGGTCACAAAGAGCCAGAAAAGTTTACTTTTGATGTCACCAAAGCCGATAAAATATTCGATCTTTTGCTTCAGGAGGGCCAGATTAAATTATCACCCAATCATGTGATCCCATCAGCAGAAGAGTTGAAGCATATGCTGTATTGCAAGTGGCACAATGCAACTTCACACAGTACCAATGATTGCAAGGTGTTTAGACAGCAATTACAGTCAGCTATTGAGTCTGGCAGGATAAAATTTGGCAATTCCAAGATTCAAAAGCCAATGAAAATTGATCAACATCCTTTTCCAGCAAATATGTTGGACGCTGAAGGAAAAATTAAGGTGTTGACGTCGGAAGCTGCTGAAAAGAATGCATCAGTAGATCCCCAACATCGGATAACTACCGATGATGCAAAAGGCAAGGGGCTATTGACAGAGAGTGGCGGTTCTAGGAGGCCTCCTCGATCTGGCATCGTGATTACCCATCAAAGACAACACGAAGGATGGCGTCAGCGAAGGGACCGGTATAGACGACAACAAGAGGAAAGGCGTCAAGAAGAGTGGAATCGGCATAAAGATCATTGGAATTGTCCATTTTTTATTCATTGTTGGGAAGAAGGTATTAAGTTACCTACTGTTGAAAATTGTCCAGAGTGCAATGGCTATTATGGAGTTAATTATCCTGCAAGAAGGTTTCAATCTGGTAATCAAGGTTTGCTCATTAATGAGCCGATCAGAAGGAGAGCATCAGTACATGATCGGCTGGGGGGCAGGCTTAGTGTGCATGAAAGGCTTGGTAAACGCGTTGCATATTTTCCAAGGAATCAAGAGGAACTCGAAGAGATGGCAAATGCAAGAGTCCCTGATGAAGAAATATTCTATAGGGACCCTAATATACGTCGTGTGGAGACAACTAGAATTTATCAGCCAGTTTGGAAAACTAAGCTTCCTCAATGGTGTCCAGAAGGTTTGACAAAGACACAGAAGAGAAAAATGCAGCGGGATCGTCAAAAAGATTTATATCAAGAAGAAAGTCCCTCCAATGTGAAATCTGGTAACCAGCAGTGGCAGATAAGGCACAAGGATAAAAGTCCATCGGCAGACATCAATATGGTGTTTATGTTGCCGATGGAATTTTTGGCTTTGTCTGACAGTGAGGAAGAGGCTGTTTCCTCTGATCAGATAGCTCAATTAATGTTAGATCCAATGATGGCTGTTTTTGAGAAGCCTGCTGATGATGAGAGACAACACCTCAAGGCTTTGTTTGTAAAAGGCAGAGTTGATGGGCAGCCCGTATCTAAGATACTTATTGATGGAGGAGCTGCGATTAATATTATGCCTTATGTGATGTATCGGAAGCTTGGTAAGGGAGATCAAGACTTAACTAAAACCGATATGATGCTAAAGGATTTTGAAGGCAATGTGTCACCAGCTAAAGGAGCAGTATGTGTTGAGTTGACCATCGGTAGTAAAACTTTGCCGACAACTTTCTTTGTTATTAATGGCAAGGGTGCATATAATTTACTTCTAGGAAGGGATTGGATTCATGCTAATTGTTGTGTTCCTTCTACAATGCATCAATGTTTGGTACAATGGATCGGAGATAAGATTGAAGTTGTTCCTGGTGATTCTTCTTATATCATTGCATCGGCAGAATCAGATACTTATGAACGAACCAGGTGCATATCGGGAGAAGCTTGGGAGAAAGAGTTCCTCAAGATTGCTGATTATGAAATTCTACCGATCCAAGCAGTCGGTTCTGAAGAAGAGTTTTAATGGATAGATTTGCCGATGATGGAAAATTAGGGCAAGGATTTACATCGGCAGATGATTTAATAGAAGTAGATATTGGTGAAGGCGATAGGCCAAGGCCCACTTTTATTAGCTGTAAATTAGATTCCAAGTGTAAACAGCAATTAGTTGATTTGTTAAAAGAATATAAAGATTGTTTTGCTTGGGATTATACTGAAATGCCTGGATTAGACCGATCTATAGTTGAACATCGGTTGCCGATTAAATCTGGATTTCGGCCACATCAGCAGCCGGCTCGCCGATGCAATCCTAATATACTCCCTGATATTAAGGCCGAAATAACCAAGTTAATTGAGGCAAAGTTTATTCGGCAGTGTCGGTATGCAGAGTGGATTTCTAATGTGGTTCCTGTATATAAGAAAAATGGAAAACTCCGTGTTTGTATTGATTTCAGGAATCTTAATAAGGCCACACCGATGGATGGTTATCCGATGCCGATTGCCGATTTGTTGATTGATGCTGCAGCAGGGCATCAGATTATTAGTTTCATGGATGGAAATGCGGGTTATAACCAAATATTCATGGCTGAAGAAGATATTTCCAAAACTGCTTTTAGATGTCCAGGTCATGTGGGATTATTTGAATGGATAGTTATGACATTTGGTTTGAAAAATGCCGGTGCTACTTATCAGAGAGCTATGAACTTTATTTTCCATGAATATATCGGCACATTGGTGGAAATCTACATTGATGATATAGTGATTAAGTCTGGAGACATCACGAAGCATCTAACCGATCTGCGAAAGATATTGGAGTGCACAAGAAAACATGGATTAAAGATGAATCCCAATAAATGTGCATTTGGTGTATCGGCAGGACAATTCTTGGGTTTTATAGTGCATCAGAGGGGCATTGAAATTAGTAGAAAATCTATTGAGGCAATCAACAAGGTTGTTGCTCCTGCCGATAAGACTGAATTGCAATCTTTGATCGGTAAGATTAATTTCATCAGAAGGTTTATATCTAATCTGTCAGACAAGATCAAGGCTTTCAGTCCGTTATTAAAATTGAAAGCCGATCAGGAGTTTAAATGGGGGTATGAACAACAGTTGGCTTTAGATCAGATTAAGAGTTATTTAACAAATCCTCCAGTGTTAGTTCCACCCCAGCATGGAAAACCTTTCAGATTATATTTATCAACTGAAGATACTGTTATCGGTTCAGCTCTTATTCAAGAATTTGAAGGAAAAGAGCGTGTTATCTATTATTTGAGCAGACGATTAATAGATGCTGAAACCAGGTATTCGGCTATTGAGAAATTATGCTTATGTTTATATTTCTCCTGTAGTAAGTTAAGGCATTATTTACTATCGGCTGAATGTACGGTCGGATGCAAAGATGATGTGGTCAAATATATGCTATCTATGCCGATATTAAATGGTAGGATTGGTAAATGGATTTTAGCGTTATCAGAATTTGACTTACGTTATGAATCGGCTAAGGCAGTTAAAGGACAAGTTATGGCCGATTTTGTTACTCAACATTGCAATACAGTAGATTCTTTGGAAGTTGCTCCATGGACATTGTTCTTTGATGGGTCCACTTGTAGTGAAGGGGCAGGCATCGGCATCGTGTTGATTTCTCCTCAAGGGAAGAAGTATGAATTCTCATTGCCGATCGTTGCCACATCAACAAACAATCAAGCTGAATACCAAGCATTGATAAAAGGGTTGGAGTTGCTTAAAGAAATACAGGCTGATGCTGTTGAAGTCTTTGGTGATTCTATGCTAGTTATAAATCAGTTGATTGGGATTTATGAATGTCGAAGTAAAATCCTGATTTCATATCATGAGAAATGTTTGGAATTGTTAAAAGGGTTTAGGAGTTTTCATCTGGAGCATATTTCCCGGATGCATAATGAAGAGGCTAACCGATTGGCTCAGCATGCTTCAGGATATCAACCTGTTCAAGAAGCATTGACATTGGTGGCTGATGCCGATGACTGGAGAAAGGAAATCATTGATTATTTAAAGAATCCTTCTAAAAAGGTTGAGAGACGTGTAAGATTCCAAGCGACAAAGTATGTACTCCTCGATGATGAATTATATTATCGTACCATAGATGGAGTTTTACTCAGGTGTGTTAGCATAGAGGAATCAAAAAGCCTGATGAGTGAAATTCATGAAGGAGTGTGTGGGGCTCATCAGTCAGCATTCAAGATGAAGTGGATGATCAGAAGAAATGGATATTATTGGCCAGCTATTCTTGAGGATTGTTTTAAATATTTTAAAGGATGTCAGGAATGTCAAAAGTTTGGTAATATTCAAAGAGCACCCGCATCAGCTATGAATCCTATAATTAAACCATGGCCGTTTAGGGGTTGGGTTATTGATCTCATCGGTCAAATTTATCCACCATCGAGTAAAGGGCATAAATTTATTCTGGTTGCTACCGATTATTTCACAAAGTGGGTTGAAGCAATTCCTTTGAAAAAGGTGACATCGGCTAACATGGTTGATTTTGTGAAGGAGCATATTGTTTACCGATTTGGCATCCCTCAAACTATCACTACCGATCAGGGCACTATGTTTACATCAGGTGAATTTGATGAGTTTGCTTTGAGTATGGGAATTAAAGTTTTGAATTCTTCACCATATTATGCCCAAGCAAATGGCCAAGCTGAAGCATCTAATAAGGGGATTATCAAACTTATTAAGCGCAAGATCAGAGAATATCCTAAAAAGTGGCATACCATATTAAATGAAGCTTTGTGGTCATATCGGATGGCATGTCATGGTGCAACCAAGGTGTCGCCTTATCAATTGGTGTATGGGCACGATGCAGTATTACCTTGGGAGATTAAGATTGGATCTAGGCGGATGCGTTTTCAGGATCAACTGACAGCCGATGATTATGATATCCTTATGAAAGATGAGTTGGAGGACGTAGCAGGTCATCGGTTAAAAGCTTTGGTTAACATCGAGGAAAACAAGAAGAGAGTAGCTAGGTGGTATGATAAGAAAGTGAAGGTAAAGGAATTTGCCAATGGTGAATTAGTCTGGAAGTTGATTTTACCGATTGGGACTAAAAATTCTAAGTTTGGCAAATGGTCCCCTAATTGGGAAGGTCCATATCGGATAAGTCAGTCTGTTCCTGGTAATGCGTATATTCTTGAAACTCTCGAAGGAGTGGTATTTCCCAGAGCGTTAAATGGAAAATATTTAAAGAAATATTACCCTAGTATTTGGATAGATGCATAAAAAGTATAGTTGCCGATAACAATCCTATCGGCTGGAGTTAAAACAAAGTATCAATTATGCCGAATTTAACAAAGCCTGGATGGCTGATATCGCACGCAGGCGAATTTCATCGGCTTCTTTTAGTTCCTTGGCATCTTCATCGGCATTTCCTTCCACAGGTTTGATTTTCTTTTTCAATGCCAAGGCCTTGCGAGCTTGAGCATCCCGTTCCTGTTGAAGAGCTTTAATGGCGTCGGGAAGCTGGTCTTCTTCTTGTTTGGCCTGGGTCAGAGCTGTCTCAACTTGTTCCAGTTCAGCTAGCAGGGCTGCTTTCTTTGCCGATAGATCTGAGATCTTCTGTCTAATATCGGCAGTGGAGGCTTGCAAATTATTGATGTTCTTGTGCTTCTCGTCGGCAGTCTGCTTCAGCTGGAGCATCTCTTCTTTAAGTTGAGATTGGGCTGCTCTGTCAGCAATACGATGAACGGCCCTTTGGTATTGAAGCTGTCTGCTTTCCAGATGGACTGCTGGAAAGATGATTTCTTCAACATTGGAGGGGACTTGGCCGCGGATTGCCTTGAAGATAGACTTCGCAGGATCCGAGTCGATTACCAATTGGGCAGTTTCTTGCTGAAGCAGGTTTAGGAGGGTTTTCAGCTTGCCATATGTGTCTGATGATATTGTTCCCAACGCCAGGGAGGAGCTCGCTTCTTCTCCATCGTCATCAGAAATATCGATAGCAAAAGAAAATAAGCTATCGGGAGAATCTTGTTCCTATGGGATAAAGAGAATTAGAAATCTTGTTTATAATATTCTGAAGATATAATAAATCAGGTAATTGACTGGTTTACCTGCTTCAAGGCTATTTCTTGAGCTTGACTTGAAGGAGCGGCTTGTAAAGGGTCCTGTGAAGGATCGGCAGAAGATGCCGATGGAATGTCTTCAATGACCACATCGGTAGTCGGCCCTTGAGGTACAATTGCCGATGATGTATCTTGGGCAGGAGCAGTTTGTTCAGAAGGCTGATCGACGGGTGTTGGAGCAGACGCAGGGGCCGGTGTAGGTTTTTGTCGTTTTTGTTGAGCCTCAGCATCGGTCAAAGCTTTACGTTTTTGTTGTGCTTCGACAACAACTGGCTGGGGGGCATCAACATCTATTGGTTGAGGAGCTTGTATGATCGGTGTGCTTACCGATGTATCCATTTGTTGCTGCAAAAACAGGTATAAGATTGGATGTTTAATGGGAAAAATAAAAAATAATGGAAGAATACCTCTGAGGAAGGAGTAGAAGTTGTGGTGCTCGGTAAAGTTGCCGATGATGATCCAGCTGCAGTTTGTACACCCTGATAGTTGTATGTTAATATAAAGTGTATCGGCAGAGAAAATAGTAAACAAGATTATTACCTTAAAAGCCTTGATCAGGCTTGAAGCAGCAGCCTTTGGAGAAGCCCTAGATGTTCCCAATCTTGGTCTAGAAGCGCCAATTTTGGTACGAGCTCTTTGGAAAGTCAAGGCTTCCAGGGTGGGGGCATTGTAACCGATTGCTGAAATCGGAGAGGCTAGATGGAGATTGAAGGGTTTTCCGCTTTTGCTTATCGGTGGAACTGGATCGTCAGCCTGTTTCAAAGGAGGTTAGTTACCGATACACATAATAAAAGAAAAGGGAAGGGACAAAAGTTGAAAGGAACTTACTGCATTATCAGGAATAGCATAATCGGGGTCAATCTGGTGCCGATATGTGTGAACAGATGTTGAAAATAGCTGTTCTTTCCATTCCTGCCACCATTGCTTATATGATTCTGTTATGAAAGAAGCTGGTGACCAGGCGGAGAGATCGACATTGGAAATATCGGCATCAGGAGCAAGTCTTACTATCCTGCTCCATTCAGTTCCAGAGGTGATGATTTCCCTGGGTTTAATTACATCGGCATAGCACAGTTTAATGGGCAGTTGCCCAAAAGCCAGCTGGCGAGATACTGCCGATGGATTGTAAAATTCATAAGTAATGTGGGAGGCTTTCCCAGTGCCATATGTATTGACTGGAATTGCTTTGGGGGTGATGATGGCCATCATGAGATCATTATCTTGGTTCAGATCACTATCGGCAAAATTGAAGAGGAGGGGAAATTTGTTATCCTCGTCAATATAAGGCACCCAAGCCCTGAGATCACGAGGGAGGCCATGGTAGAAAGTATGAAAAAATCTGCCGATTTGATCCTCATTGGCTTCTGTTCCGGGAAGGACGATGATTGCTTCACCAAAGTTGAGAGGGGGGCGTGTTGCCGATTCATCATCCCTGAGGATGTGTTCTTCGGGAATCTCTCGTGGGAATTCCTGAGCAAAGAGATCCCATTGTAAACGCTTGTGCATGTGGGCGTTTAACCACATATTAATAAACCACCATGGGCCTCCCAGATTGCCGATGGGTTCGCCAAGTATAAGCTTTTGGGATACTTGGTGGAGGAGATGGTAGGTTGAACTCAGAAGATATCGGCCAAGTGGAAATCTGACACCGTTGGCCAAGAGTTCTGCTGCTGGGAGGAAAGCATTAGTTGGTCCTACCGATCGTCCGCAGAAAATAAATTTTTCTAGCCACATGTTCAGGAATGTGGCATGCTCTCTTTGATTGACAGTACCAATCTTCTGGTACTCCTGGATATATCCCGTCCAGCCGCCGATGTTGCGTGTGGTTATTCTGTACTCAGCTTTTCTGCCGAAAATATGGCCTTCATCGACAGTTGAAATGTCTAGGCCTGTGAGCATGTACACATCGGCAAGGGTGGGGGCACATGGACCATGACCAAACATGAAGGTGTTGGTGGTGTCAGACCAAAATTGAGCAGCAGCTATCATCATAGATTCATTTTTCTGCATATCGGCAATGGACAGCCTGATACATTGATCTATTTTTCGCTCTGCCCAGAATACTTGCATTGACCTGTTGACCCTCAGAAACCAATTTTTCCACCCTTTGGTGGGTTTAGGCCAAGAACGGAATGTCTTTCCACAAATTCAAGGAGAAATTCTGAGATTTGAAGGGAATACGATTGGCTTCTGCATTAATCAAATCAGTTGGGTCTGGGTTGCCCATCGGACCTAAGCAGTGAAGGGGAGGTTGATGGGTTGGAATCACCAATGTGTTGCGGAGTTCCTAGGTTTGGAAGACCGAGAAAATGAAAGAGAAAGAAAATGTCGACTGTAAGAATTCGCAGGGAACCGAAAGGATTAAAGTAAAAGTAATAAGAAGAAGAACAAACCGCAGGGACGTCGAAGTTGACAGCCATTGCTTCAGGAGGATGAGGGCACGAGCTGGGAACTTGAAGATGATGATTCAGATGAGTTGAAGACGCGCGGTTGTTGGTTAGGGTTGCCGCCGGGGTGAGAATGCCAAAAGGTGGAGTTTGAAGGTAGAAGATGAACAGTCCGGAGGAATCTATTTATAGGTTATCTGGAGTAGGGGTATTCTTGACTTATCTCTATGCCGTATGCGGATGAATCGAGGTGGTTCAGTTGGATATGGTAACTGTGCGCACGACAATCAAGGAATGGTACAAAAGATTTGACAGCAAGTAATCATAGCTTGAAGGATATCTTGATACAAGATTTTTTCAGTTCTAAAAATGATGCGTTGCGGTGAGATATTGTTGAAGATTTGTTATTTTGGTATCTCAACCATAGTTAAGGCAAAGAAGATTAGAAAAATGCAACATATATATTGAGATACATGGATTGGATCTAGATTTGATTGAGTTTGGTAACAAATCATGTTATGCTTGGAGAATGGGTCAAAGAAATAGATAATAGCAAGCATCAGTTGGAGTAAATTTCGGAGCATCAGTATCTTATACTCCGAAATTAGGGGGCATGTGTTGACACCGTTTTTAGTACGTGTCAAAATGATCAGGAAAGGCTGATTAGCAAGGGAGAGATTGCCGTGTGAATTGATGGCCAAGGAGAATAAGTTTGTTTTAAGCGGTGGCAGTGTATGAATTTGATTAGGAATGTTGCCGATGAAGTCAAAGGTGTTATTGCCGATGCCGATGGAAGAAGGTTTGGAGACTGTTGCCGATAAGGGAATGTATCGATGAAGGAAGGTGTGAAGACTGCAGCCGATGAAATAGGGAAGGTGCCGATGGAAGGAGATCAAAGGTTGCTGCCGATGGAAAAGGGGTTGTGCTGGTGAAAAGGAGACCGATAAGAATACCATCGTGATTAAGGCGGATCATGGAATAAAATAGGAGTTGATTTCCTTGTTTACGATTAGTAGAGTCTGAGTTGTGTAAAAGTCATGTTCTTTTTCTTAGACTTGAGTTTAGTGTCCTAGTCGTATTCGATTATGTTTCTATAGATCAGGATATAAATATAGAGTGAAGGGCAATGTAATAGAAATCAATCAATACATCAAAAAACAGCTTTTACTCTTATTTACATCTACTTTTCGGCGACTTCGTCAATTTGCATATTTTTCCTTTTTTACGAGTTCTCATCGATTCGGCGAGTTGCATTGCTCTAAGTGCAATCTTTGTCGATCCTCGAGTTCCGCGTGAGTACCTCTTGGCCGTGACTTCCGGGTGTATCGCTGTTGTCAGGACCAAAGTGCTCGTATCTTCATCCTTGTCGATTAACAGGTCAAATCGACTGGCACGCTTTGGATATCGATTTCGGGTATTAGCCCTTTGTGTTTGCAGATTCACTTTTGCATCAACAACATGCGACAGAGAAGAAGGTTAGAACTGATAAAGGATTATAATCTGAATGTGCACTATCATCCCGAGAAGGCTAATGTAGTAGCAGATGCACTAAGCAGAAAATCACATGCTATGGGTGTGCAACCGTTGTTTGAAGAAGGGTTCAATTTGTTACATCCTGCTGTGTTGCATAATATTTAGATCAGTTGTACCCTGGAAAGCCAGATCATTGAAGGATAGAAAACAGATAAGGGAATATTTCATATCAAGGAGAAAATGAAGAGGGAACCCACCAAACACTTTCGATTGGATGACCAAGGGGTGTTATGGTTTAAAGATCGCCTAGTAATACCCAAGGATTGAGAGCTCAAGAACAAGTTGATGGATGAGGCTCACCATTCTAAGCTATCTATCCACCCTGGGAGTAGTAAAATGTACCAGGAGCTGAGACCCTATTATTGGTGGACTAAGATGAAAAAGGAGATTGCAGCGTATGTTGCTCGTTGCGACATGTGTTGTAGGGTGAAAGCTCTTCACATGAGACCCGCATGACTTCTGCAACCCTTGTCTATACCCGATTGGAAATGGGATGATATAAGTATGAATTTTATCACTGGTCTTCCCACCACACAAAAAGGATATGATTCGATTTGGGTAATAGTAGATCACCTTACCAAATCAGCTCACTTTCTTCCAGTTAAGACAACTTTCCGACCACCTCAATATGCGGAAAAGTATATTGCTGAGATTGTCCGATTACATGGTATACCAAAAACGATCGTGTCTGATCGTGGTTCACAGTTTACCTCTCATTTCTGGGAGCATCTCCATAAAGGTTTGGGCACTAGTTTGATTCGTAGTACAGTGTACCATCAACAGACAGATGGGCAGACAGAACGAGTTAATGCTGTACTTGAAGATATGCTTAGAGCTTGTGTGCTATCATCCAGAGGCTCATGGGAATCATGGTTACCATTGGCAGAATTCGCCTACAACAACAGTTACCAAGAGAGTATCAAGATGGCACCTTTTGAAGCTTTGTATGGCAGGAAGTGCAGAACACCGTTAAATTGGGTGGAGCCTGGAGAAAGAAGGTTTTACGGAATTGATTTTGTAGATGAGGCAGAGAAAAAGGTCCGTATTATCCAACAAAACATGCTAGCTGCACAGTCCTGTCAGAAGAGTTATGCAGATAAGAGAAGGAGACCATTGGATTTCCAAGTGGGTGACTACGTCTATTTGAAGGTTACCCCAATGAAGAAGAAACGGTTTGGAATTAAGAAGAAACTGTCTGCTAGATATATAGGACCATACCAGATCATAGAGAAAAAGGGTCCCGTGGCGTACAAGCTGCATTTACCAGAAGAGATGAGTTCGATCTTTCCCGTCTTTCACGTATCACAGTTGAAGAAGTGTCTACGTGTTCCAGAAGAGAGAATAGAACCTCAGGGTATTCGGATCAAGGCAGACTTGGAATATCGTGAACAACCGGTTCGAGTTTTAGATACTAAAGACCGAGTCACTCGAAATAAAGTGGTAACAACCTACAAGATTCAGTGGAGCCATCATGATGAGAGTGATGCTTCATGGGAAACTGGAGAATATCTTCAAACCGCGTATAAAGATTTTTACAATAAATGGTTTGTAACTCAAAATCTCAGGACGAGATTCTTATAAGGGGGGAGGGCTGTAACACCCCTAGATGTTAAGCATGCATTAGCATCCAAAGCATTATGCATAAACATCACACACATGTTGTCATTGCATGCAATATAAGCTTCTTTAAAAATGTAAAATGGATAAACAATTACTGGAAACCCTAATTATGAATTTAAGTGCAAAAAAGTGATATACTCTTGTGTAATGACAATTTTAGATAATATAGGTTAATTAAACATGATTTTTAGAGCCACTCTTGAATTCAAAATTCCCTCAAATTTTGCTTATAAAAATATTCTAGAAAAGTAAATTTTACTCAAAATTTAGCTTTAAATCCTAAATTCAAAATCTACTTAGAATTTTGAAAAGTGCTCTGCATGAAAGTTGTAGAGAATCAAATTTTGAACAACTTTTATTTTGGGTAAAAATTGTGAAAACCTCTTTTTCATCTTCAAATTCAAATTTGAATCAAAATAGAAAATCTGTAAATTTATTTAGAAAAAAGAAAAGCTTTTCCTTACCTTAACGGGCCGCGGCCATCCTTTCGGCCCGCCAGCGCTCGCGGCCTGGCCCGCGACCGCGCCTGGCTCCCTCCCACGCCCGCGCGCGCGACGCTGTGGCGCCGCAGCAGGAGTTGGCCGCCGCATGGCCGAGTGACGGCGACGCCGCGCGACACGCGCCCTCCGATGGCCCCGCGTCCCCCGCGCCCGCTTACCCCCTCCACGCGCTCGCCCGCTTACCCCCTCCACGCGCTCGCCCGCCTCGGCTGCTCCCTCCATTCCCTCCTCTCGCTCCGCAGCAGCGCGCCAGCAGCAGCCATGCCCCACCACGCCATTGCCGGCTCCCAAAGCTCCGCCACCGCCATAGACGCCCGTGACCGCTTCTCCGGCCAATTCCTCCCGGCCTCAGCTCCGCCCCGCTTCCCTCCATCTCGTGCTCGCTCTCGTTCCGCCGCTCGAGCTCAGGTGAGGGCCAATTGGCCGCTCCTCTCCTCCACTACCGCCATGACCGCCGTTGGCCGGAGCTCCCTACCCCTTCCCGCCTCCTCCGGTCTTGAGCATCAGCTTCCCCTTCGCCTCGCGGTGCTCACGCTCGCCTTCTTGGCCGCTCCCGTGGCCTACATTGGCCGGCCGACGAGCTCCAGCGCCACCGTGCCGCCATCTCCGCTGGCGAGCCTCCTCTGGAGCTCCCGCGCTGCTCGGAGTTGGTGCGCTGGGTGCGCCTCGGTGCGGGGAGCACATTGGTGCCCTCCCCATCATCGGAGACCTCACCGGCGACGAGGAAGCCACCGGTCAGTGCCGCCCCGCTCTGCTCCGGCTGGCAAGTGGGCCCCGTTGACCCGAGGGTCCCGCGTGTCAGCGAGTGTGGGTGCACTGCACCGGGTGCATCCAACGATTTCCCATCGGATTTTTAAAAAGAGTTTGGAAAAATGATTTTTCAGAATTTATGAAATTGCTTTGGAAAATCATATCTCCAGATTTATAGCTCCAAAAATTATGAAACAAATTTTGTAGTGTTTCTCTTGAGTAGATCTACAGTTTAAAAATATTTCATGTCAATTTTGTGACACTTTTCTGTGTAGATTTATTTAATTGCTATAAATGCTGATATCTTAGAAAATGTGTAGTAAATAAAATAATAATGAGAAAAATATGATTCTTGTTGCATTAATCTTTCTTAGTGATGTACTTTCTAGGAAAAATACTTGTGAAGCATGTTCTTTGAAAAATTATTGAAGTGTAGTTCAAATGCCTTTAATTGATAATTTTTGTTATTTTTGGTAGAGAGCTAAAGTTGTATAACACATGCATGTGGTAATTTTTGTAAGGAGCTTGTTTGCTGTAAGTAACATAGGAAAAATGTGAAATCTGTTGTTTGATACTTTTTCTAGTACAAAATAAATTCATGCTCATTATTATGCTATAACTTGTTTATTTTGTATAGATTGTTTTACTTATCTAATTCCTATGAAATTTTTGTAGTAGGTTATTTAGATTAAGAGTAAGCTACTGTAAGTTTTGTAGATTTTTATCTGCAACAGAAATAGGTGTTGATGTGTAACCCTAGTTAAATAGGAAATAAAAGGTTATTCCTTATGAAAAGTTAAAAGTAATAAAATATGTTTGGTGTATCTTTGAAGCATCAAAATGACTTGCTGATGTTGCTTGATGGGTTAGGTTAGTAAGATTTGACAACTTGTCACCACCCGTATGTGTATATTATGTGCTAACTAGTAGAATAATAAGTGCATGTTTATTGGTATATGTTCTTGGATGATGTGGACTACCTTGTAGAAGATGTTGTTATAATCCAAACTACCCATTTAATGTGCTCATCTGCATATCATGTCGTCAAAGCATTCCACCGTATTTGATGCATCATTTGCATGTGTACTTATGCACTCGCATCATACAGGATCGCAGGAGGAGTCGCAGGTAGCAGTACCAGAGGAGAAAGTTTGGACCGATCAGCAGGAGCCCCAGGCACAGGAGGTGCCCGAGGAAGAAGAGCCAGGTGAGGAGCTGCCCGAGTGCGTAGACCACCATCCTAGCTCGTTCGAAAGAGGCAAGCCCTCGAGCATTTTTAAGTCTCCTACTTTATAAAAGCAATTCCTTATTACATGAGTTACAGTTATATATATATTGTTGCATTAAGTTTAGGAGTTGCGTGAAACCGTTGTTGCATTATTATCCTTGTTCACCTGATTACCTTTGCCCTGTTAGGTCAGGATCGAATAACTGCTTAGCCATGCTTAGACCGGTAGAAGTCGGGTGATTTCCTATCACCTGCGAGTTATAGGAAGATACCTGGTTGTTGGTTAGCTACGGTGTGATCATGAAAAGTAACCAAGTGTTGATAGTTAAAGGAAGACCGGACGGAGTCTTATAGGGTTTTGGACTATAGTGATTCCGTCTGTGTCGATTAAGGATCGATCGTTGCTCGTCCCTCTTGTCATGTTGAACGCTTGCCTCACATTTAGCTGGCCGAATAAAGTACCTTTCGACCGCGAAGCTAGTGACACTATTTCGAGCCGGGATAAACTCGGATTGGCAGACTGGTGCCTTAGGGGGTGTAACGGGGACGCGAAGAGTGAGCCCAAGGTGCGTCCTGGCAGTCGGGCGGTCCCTGGGTAGTGCGGTCTATGATTGTTATCCCGTGGCTTCTTGGAAAGTGTCATTGGTGATCTAAGCGACCCTGACGGGGGAAGCATGGTTTGTGTGAGGAATAAATCACCAGCTGGTTAGGAATCGATTTGAATCGCCATCGCTCCTGGATAGTGAGCACTTGACTCGAGCTACGGCATCGTAGTAACAATAATGGAACACTGATGGTTAAGTGAATGATGTTGGAAATGCTAAACCTGATATGGTAATTTAGATGTTAATGGTAAATCAAGTGATTGCTTTAGCAATAGGTGCTTACCTAGCTTGAATAGGTTCTAATAAAAATGATGCAAAAAGTACTTAGTTTAGTTATTCATAATAACTTATACTTTTCGCAAATGAGGCAAGCCAGTCCATTGTATAAAAGCCTTTCATGCTCCTTGGTGTCCTTTATTTTGGTTTATGATGGGTAAGTCTAGCTGAGTACATTCTCGTACTCAGGGCGTTGTTCCCATTGTTGTTGCAGATGGTCAGATGTACTATGGGTACTGCGCCAACTGTCTATATCCGACGATGGGCGACAACTAGGACCATGGGCAATGGTCACTCCGTTCGTCTTATCTAATGCTTTTGTGGACCGTGACCATCTTCTGGCACTATATTTGAACTAAGTTTGTGTGGTTTAAAACTACTTGCTTCTGCTATGTTATTTTGAACTATGTTGTAATAATTCTATTCTGGACTCCGATGTATTCAACTCTCATTGCGAACTGTATGTAGCATGTGAACTATGGCTGCTAAATCAGTACGATCTTGGTTGTATGTTGGTTGGTTTGAAATCCCTCATGATTTCATGGAATCTCGGATTATACGGGCTTAAGTTTGAGAAATTATCTGCCTCAGTGGAAGATTTTCTTACTTAATCTTGTATAATTATGTTGATCTGTTACAATAAGCCCTAGCAACAAGTCAAGCCTTGTATCTTTCAACCCTACCTTCAGGGTTTGCTTCACGGTGAACACCCATTTGCAACTTACAACTTTGTTTCATGTAGGTAGTTTTCCAATATCCCAAGTTTTATTCTTTTCAAGAGCTCTAAGCTCCTCCATCATGGCCTCACGCCACTTCGGATCTTGTTTTGCTTCTCTCCAATCTCTAGGAATAAATGTAGATTGTAATGAAGCAATAAATGCTCTATATGCACAACATAATGATGTGTATGAGACATAGTTTCTTATGTCATGCTCAAAACCATACCTTTGTGCAAGTACTCTTGCGTTGACTCGTGTACCTTTTTGCAGTGCAATGGGTATATCATCTGAGGAGGGGTTTTCAACATCAATATCTGAGGCTAAAGATATATCAATAATTTCTTGTTCACTTTCATGCCCTGGGGCAGGACATTGTTCAAATGTCGGTGTTTGGACCAACTCTGTGGTCTCTTGTTGAGATCTAAACTTTCTTCTTTCATATACTTTAGATATCTCTCTATTTTATAACCCCAAACCTGCTCCATTTGTTTCAATAGGTGTGGAACCACCAATTGTCACCTCCACTCTGCTTGACCATTCCTAAGCAGGTTCACTATGAACATTAGTATTCTCTATCTCTTGACTAGACTTTTCTACACTCGTAAGATTAGGTCCATCCACCAGTTGTGGAATTGTTTCAATAACAATTTCCATTTTCCTTGTTTGATGATCACCTTGTCTAGTTTCTGAAGCTTCATTCTCCCCCTCTCACCATCACCATCATTCTCTCCCTCTCACCATCACCACCCATGCTAGGTGAGTCAAGGTCATAGAATAAAGAACTTAAATATGTACTCTCTCTCTCCATAAAAGGCTTAGACTCTCTGAATGTAACGTCCATACTCACGAACAAGTATCGTTCACTATCCAGCACTTGTACCACTTTGTGTCGAGGAGTACCCCACAAGATACACTTTTACTGCCTGCGGATCTAGCTTCCCCCACTGAAAGTCTATGGTCTCTAACAAAACAAGTGTAGCCAAACACCTTGAGTGGTATAGTAAATTCATTCTTCCCAAATAGCATTTCATAAGTAGTCTTCATATTAAGTATTCTTGATGGAATTCAATTGATAAGATAAGTAGCAGTCAAAATTGCCTCACTCAACAAGATTTTTGGCACATTCATTGTATACATAAAGGACCTTGCAACTTCCAAGAGATGACAATTCTTCCTTTCAACTATTCCATTTTGTGGAGGTGTATCTAGATAAGAAGTTTGATGCAATATCCCCTTAGCGGAAAGGAAAGTAGCAAATTCATTGTTCACATACACGTTGTCCCATTATCCATTCTAATCATCTGAACCTGAGTATTGAACTGACTCTTAACACATGCACAAAGATCTTTGAAGCATTTGAGTACCTCACTTTTATGCCTCATGAGATATACCCATGTCATGCGAGAATAACAATCAATGTATGTCACAAAATACTTCATTCCACTAATAGAGACCACGGGAGATGTCCAAACATCAGAATGGACTAATATAAAGGGCTTTGTGCTTCGATGTCCTTTTGCTAATATCGGAGGCTCTTGTATGCTTCCCAAACTCACATGCATCACACATCAACTTCCTTTTATCAACCTTGATCATAATATCAGGGAATGCCCTACACATAGTGTCAAAGGACATATGACCCAACCAGCAATGTTGAAGTATCACCTTAGTCTCTTCTTCACTTGTAGCAACTGCTAGAGCAGTGCATGTGGCCTCACTTATTTTTCTATCTAAGAACCATAGGCCATTATGCATAATGCCACCCCAATCGTCCTTCCTGTATTTTGATCTTCAGTTAAATAATTTTCTCGGTCAAGCGTAACATGACAATCCATCTGATCCACCAATGCACTTATGGATACTAGATTAATAGGAAAAGATGGAGCATATATAACAGAAGATAATGTAATTGATAGGGTGAATTTGACTGTACCCACACCTCTGATAGGCTAAGCAGTTCCATTAGCAGTTTGAATAGTTTCCTTACGCGTGGGAGGAGATGAGTTATATGATGCAAATCATCTAATGTTCCAGTGACGTGCCGTGATGCACCTTAATCTAGTATCCAATTTGCATTAAATGTACCTGTGCCAGGATGAGCAAGGCTGGTAAGGTTGCCCAGAATTGTTGATGTATCATCTATGCTTGAGAAAACTTTCCCATCATTAGGACCTTGTGAAACTGACATTAATTCTGAACTCTTCGCTAAAAATATTTAAACTAGCTCCACCGGTTCCTTTGTTGTGAAATGCTCTACCAGCTTCTTTACTTCGGCTTTCTCCTGGTCAATCTCACTTTGAGTGTAGCCATTTTAGTGACCAATGCGACATGCTTTCGATCCACCTCACTGGATTGCATAGCCTCCAATTGTTGTAATTGCCCATGAAGCTTCACCTCCATCTCCTGCTTGTAAACTTTGTTCTTCTTGTTCTTGCCAAAGCTTGATTCCAATACTCTCTTCTAGGATAGAACATGACTTGCTAACACCCTGGATGCCTTCAAATACGTTTCCAATTTGCTCATCTCTAGCTCTGAGCTCTTGGCCTCCAATTCAGCAGTTGTAGCATCCAGTCCAGCCACCTGCTGAGCTGTAGTTGCCTACTTCTTATCCACCATCACCATGTTGTACTTCTCCATCAACCTCTCTGTAAAAACCTAGATGGCTAGAGGGGGGGTGAATAGCCTATAAAAAATTCTACAAATGACACTAAGCAAACTTGTTAGAATAACAAACGGTGTAAAGCGAGTTTTGCTTAGCCAAGGGTTATGATGCAAGCCTCCTATCCACAAGTCTAGTAGATTATGATCTCTAATTCACACAAGAGCCAAGTCAACAATTTTACACTAGAGAGCAAGCTAACAACACTACTAGCAAAGCTACCACTAGAGCTACACAAGATAATCTAGTAAAAGTAAGTGCAAGAGAGAGGATTGTATTCTTATACCGACAGTGGAGTGAAGATGTTGTCAATCATCAAGATGATATACAATCAATCAATATTGACAACAACACAATATGAAGACCAATCACCGGGAGATAAGAGACACAATAGTTTTGTTCACCCGGTGTTCACTTGTGAACCGACAAGCTACGTCACCGGTTGTGTCGACCAACACTTAGATGGTTTCCCGGTGTGACCCTCAAGTCACTTGCCCCTCAAGGCACGCCCTGCAAGGCACCGCAAGACACCACTCTCAAGTGAGGTAACTCAATGACACGCGTATTCCACTAGAGTTGCTTTTGGCGTCCCGCCGAGGAAAGCACAAGAACCTCTCACAATCAACCGGAGGTGGCCAAGAACAAACACCTTCTCTTGCCAACGACTCCAACAATCTCCAAGCCGGCTAGGAGCGGTACTCTCCAAGAGTAACAAGAAATCCACCGGCTAAACCACCCACAAGTGCCACTAGATGCCCTCAAGCTATGCAATGCACTTTGGGATCACTCAATCTCACTTTTGATTTGCAATCAAGCAAGAGAGATGAGTGGGAGGAGAAGCTTTAGCTCAAAGGATACACAAGAGTGTTAGAAAAGCCAAGAGACCTCCCCAAGGGCCGGCCAACGAGTATTTATAAGCATCCCATACAAATAGAGCCGTTGCCACTCCACTGAGCGTTTTTCGGGACGACCGGACACGCCGGTCGAAACTGACCGGACGCGCTTCACCGCGTCCGGTCGCCTTGCGACGTCCACGTGTCCCTCGAAATTAAAAGCGGCTGCCAGAACTTCCAACGGTCACTGCGCGCCAACGGTCAAACGCGGCGACCGAACGCGCAGCTCAAACGACCGAACGTGCCGAACGCACAGGGCCGCGCACCCGCGACGCAACGACCGGACGCGCTCCATGCAATGACCGGACGCGACAGTGTCAGCGTCCGGTCGGAGACCAGTAAGCTCCCTTCGCGACCGGACGCGTCCGATCACGTGTGACCGAACGCGCCGCGCGTCCGCTCAGCCCTTCGCCACGCACTATTCCTCTGGGTGCCCAACCGGACGCTCCGGTCCTGCGAGTGACCGGACATGCCGGTTGCAAACCCTAGCCCACGCGCCTGACTGCTGCGTTGTACTGACTGGACGCATCCGGTCAAACCGTGATCGCGTTCGGTGCAGCGTCCGATCACCCTGGTGATCTCCGTTCGCCTCTGTTTCTTTTCCGACTTCCGGCGTAGTGGAAAATAGGCATTTCATTTCTCTGAAATCGCCTGAATCCCGCGCTCGCACGCTCGGCGGGAGGGAGAGAGAAACCCAAACCCCTCTCTACCCGCAAACCACAGCGCGACCAATGCCACCTTTGCAAATGTGCCAACACCATCAAGTGTACATCTCCATGTGCTTGTGTGTTAGCTTTTTCTCAATCATTTTCAAAGGTTTTCCAGTTAGCTCACTAGGCCCTACATGCAATGCACTTCATGAATTCACCTAGTGGCACCCGTGTGTCGAATAACCGATAAGACTTCCCCTCTTAATAGTTCGGCTATCGACCCTAAACCACTCACACCCTCTATGGTGTCTTGAGTGCAAAACAAAGTGGCCCTATGGTTATACCTTTGCCTTGAGCCCATTTTGTTTCTCCAAAAGATATGATCCACTTCATATCATCACATAACCGTCTCGATCCATTGACCTTGACTCCACTTGCTCTTTACCGTTGCATCGGTCCATCGGCGCCAAGTCTTGCTCAAGCTTCACCATCGCATGGTCCTTCGCTTCGAAGCCTCGACTTGCCCTTCACCTTCACAACGGGTCCATCGAGCCAAGCCTCATCTTGGTCTTCACCATTTTGGTCATATGAGTCAATGTCATGTCTCATATTCAATGACCACATTTATCTAAATCATCCACTTAGATACAAAGGTTAGTCCTAGGTTTCATCAATTAGCCAAAACCAAACTAGGGACTTTCACTCTCCAGCTTCCCTGTCGTCACCACTGCCACCTTGGCAGCCCTCTGCACCTCGCCTCGACCTACACCCTGACAACCACCGCCATCGTTGTAACCTTGCTCACCTCCGAAGGGTCATAGGACAGGCTAGACCTGCGGTGGGCGACATTGGTGGTCATTAGGAGGAAGGGCAGCGGACCGCCACGGGCCTCCTCGATGGCGGGGCCGATGACCATTGGCTATTGAAGCCATGCCTCGACCTTGGCCCCATTCTCGCACGCCACCTCTGCTGGGCGCGCCTGAGCGAGTCTAGCGCCACCGTGAGATACCTTGCCCGTGACTTGCTCCTCCCTCGCGGCCTCCATCAACTCCCGAGCCTTGGGCTGCACCTAGCCTCCAACGTCGCTTGCGAGTCTATCTCCTTCACCATCACCAATACCAACCCTAGTACCATGTGGAATTTGGAGAAAGTCTAGAACACTCTATTGCTACATTTGATCTCATCTACAGTTGATAATAATCATTCTTTCAAATAAAGACAAGAGCATTGGGCAAGCTAACATTTTTTAGCTTATTTGTGGCAACTTAACTAATGCCCTTTTCTATGTTTTTGTCATTAGGAACATAACTTTTATATTAATGCAAGTAAAATAAGTTTTATGGGGCTAAGGAAATTCTCAAAGTTGGAAATATGGGCCAAAAATAATGGTATACAAGAATAAAAATTGTTAAAATGTTTCCATTAATGATTCAACTCTATTATCACAACAAATCACTTGTTCTAAAAAATCCCCAAAGACAAGATGATGGTAAGTAATGTCCTTTCGTGTACAATTTCTGCACTAAGCTTTTTGTCCTTTGATTTAAGATTAAGATAAGTTGTTGACTCTTGTTGAAATGGTGTAATCGATTTCTTCATTTTTGCATTATTTTTCAAGCTCCTCTATAGTTGTTGCCGTGAAATATGCCCTTAAGATGTGACAGTTATCATACAAATTTTACAGATTTGATTGCTTTGAAGAGAAAGTTAGGAGAAGTAGGCTTATATTCTATTAACGGAAGTGAAACTAAATAGATTCTCAACTCTTTGATATGTAATGGGGTGCCCAAGAAAATTAAAAAGAGCCTAAGGGTGCTAAGACATTTAGAAGTCTACCAAGTGTTCACCCATAGAAGAGCTATTTAAACCTTTTGTGGGCATGCTATAAGGTCCAAATGGCTAGAGGGGGGTGAATAGCCTATTTAAAAATCTACAAGCTTCACTAAACAACCACGTTAGAACAAAAGATGGCTAAGCTAATTCTAGCACTAGCTCAACTACACTATGCAAGCCACCTATACAATTCTAGTGAAGCAAGGCTATGATCTCTAACACACCAACAAGACTAAGTCACTAAGCTACTTACTCCTATGTGATAAAGGCTACACTAGGACTAGTACAATAAAGTAAAGAGCAAGTGACTTGATTCTTATACCAACGATGTCGAGAAGTATTGCACTCGAAGAATCAATCACAGAGATCAACCACAAGAGAAATCCTCGGCAAAGAGATGACATAAGAATTTTTATCGAGGTTCACTTGCTTCCCGGCAAGCTACTCCTCGTTGTGGCGATGCACCCACTTGTCGGTTAGCGAGCTAATCGACTATCAAGAGTCAAGCCCTCGGCGGGCGCCGCACAACCACACACAAGATGGGGATCCTCCAAGCCACGAGCTCCACTAGAGTATCCAATTTGTGAACTCCCGCGGGGAAGGATCAAGAACCCCTTACAACACTTGGTGAGGGCTCCAACAATCTCCAATTGCGAGCTCAATCACCTCTGCTGCTCCAAGCCGTCTACCGTGTCGGGAAACACGGAAGAGTAACAAGAAATCCGCAGCAACTCGAAGATCAAGTGCCTCTAGAATGCAACTCTCAAGCAATGCACTTGAATCTCACTCAATCTCACTCAAGATGTGCAACCAAGCAAAGAGATGAGTGGAGGGGTTGTTCTCTAGCTCAAAGGATGTTTCTAGGTCTCAAAATGTGCAAGAGTTACCCTCAAACCCCGGACATCCTCTATTTATAACGAACGGGTACGCAGCTAGCCGTTACGGATGACGCAGCGAAAATCGCGCTGACCGGACGCTCCGGTCAGGGTGACCGGACGCGTCCGGTCACTACAGGACAAGCGTGAACAGCGCGCGTCAGAACTAGCCGTTGCCCTGACCGGACGCACTCAACCGATTGACCGGACGCGACAGTGCCAGCGTCCGGTCGCGTTCCAGTAAGCTCCCGTCGACACCGAACGCGTCCGATCACACATGACCGGACGCATCGCGCGTCCGATCGGCACTCCGCTGCGCTCTGCCCCTCTGGACGTCTGACCGGACGCTCCGGTTCCATGAGGGACCGGACGCGCCGGTCGCGCGCTCTCCTTCTGCGCACAGGTGAACTGACCGGACGCACTGGTCAGGCCTGACCAGCGTCCGGTCACAAACCCTAGTGCCCGCGCCACGTTGAACTGACCGGACGCGTCCGGTCAAACCGTGACCGCGTCCGGTGCAGCGTCCGATCGCCGTTTTTCAGTGAAAAACAATTTGGAATTTCGCCACCTTTTCTAGACTCCGGCGCAATAGAAAATAGGCATTTCATTTCCTCGAAAATGCCTGAATCCTACGCTCGCAAGCTCGGCGGGAGGGAGAGCGAACCCCAAACCCCTTACTACCGCTCAAACACCACCGCCTTCGCAAAAGTGCTAACACCACCAAGTGTACACCATCAATGTGCATGTGTGTTAGCATTCCACAAACATTTTTCAAGGCGTTATGTTAGCTCTCTACTAGATCCTAATGCATATGCTCAAGACATTGATCTAGTGGCACTTGATTCCCGAGCTAACCGTGATTGCCCCTCTTGATAGTCGGCTATGTATCCTAAACCCGGTCAATCACTTCTCTACTCATCTTAGACCAGCAAAAGGAAAATCCTATGGTTATACCTTTGCCTTGCGCTCTTAGATCCTTCTCTTCCACTTGATCATCATGTCCATCATATTATGTGCGTCTCCACCATGATCTTGCTCATCATTTCATGCACCAAATCATGTGGTCTTATGGCCATCTCTCCATGCCATTTCCACCTCCATCACATGTTGCTTATGCCTAGCTTAATCACACTTGACACAATAGCATTAGCAACTTGGTGTCATTAATTACCAAAACCAAACTTGGGCTTTCAATCTCCCCCTTTTTGGCAATTGATGACAACCATCACAAAGATATGAAATGAAATCAATTTTCAATTTCGATATTATTAGCTCCCCCTACATATGTGCTTCCATGAGTTTGGTTCAATTGTGCACATATGTATGGATTAGAATTTTGGGAGAGTTACTACTATCAAATTGATGCTAAGGTATATAGAATGGACCTTTGAAGCGTGATACCAATCGGAGTTGCCTTTATATACCATCCTTAGCATCGATGTAGCTAGACACCACTTGTAATTCATCACTTGTAAAGATCACAAACACTAAAGTACCCCGTGAGATCAATATTATAAGCAAAGGTGTCTAGATACCACTTGTAAAGCTACTCACAACAAATCATCATTCAAGTTCTAATTCTAGCAATCACCATACAAACATGAATATGAATTTAAGATTTGCAATGCAACAATTCATCATGTTAATGCACATACAAATGCAACAAATAATTCATGAGCTTGCTCCCCCTACTTGTGTGCTCAATTTTAATTGAACCCTTTTCAATGTCATATCTTTTGCTTTTCCCTCCCCCTTAGTAACTTAACTTTTTATCTTTATGACTTTTCTATCTTTGTGACTTTTCTCTCCCCCTTTGTCAACAATCACCAAAAAGGTGTCAATTTTAGTAAAAGTCAAGTCAATCAATATGAGGGAGTCCAAATTATGGTTCAATCTAGATCACTTGCCTAGAATATGTAATTCGGTTTGATCCAAGGACAAGCTCCTTCACACCTCATAAAGTATAAGGGTTATCTTGACCATGTTGAATTACACATCATGAGCTCATTTTCTAGATTCAACACTAGGTTTGCAAGCCCACAAACATGTCATATGCTACCACTAGATCAATCAAAACATAGAAGCAATAGTGGTACCATATATACATTAAACTCATTTGATTTTCATGAATGAGCCTATTTGTCTTGCAAACATGTCTATATGTACTAAACATGTCCTTTGCAAAGTATGAATGATATGCCAAACAACTTTACCTTGCTATATTGGAGGAGAGGCATGTCATATAAGAAAGTGGGGGTGCACTCATTTCAAGTTGGAGAAGTCAAGTATGTTCAATTCATTCTTCAACTTGTAAAATCTTTTCTCATCAAGTGGCTTTGTGAATATGTCGGCTAGTTGATCTTCGGTGCCAATGCTCTCAATGCTAATATCACCCTTTTGTTGATGGTCTCTTATGAAGTGATGCCTTATGTCAATGTGCTTCGTTCTTGAATGTTGAACCGGATTTTGTGTCATCTTGATTGCACTTTCATTGTCACAAAACAACGGAACATTCTTGAATTTTATTCCAAAGTCATTCAAAGTGGCCTTCATCCAAAGCAATTGTGCACAACAACTACCGGCACTAATGTATTCGGCCTCGGCGGTAGATAGTGTAACACTATTTTGTTTCTTTGATGACCATGAAACAAGGGATCTTCCAAGCAATTAACAAGTGCCACTTGTGCTCATTCTATCAATCTTGCATCCACCATAGTCGGAGTCCGAATATCCAATCAACTCAAAATTAGACCCATTTGGAAACCATAATCCAACATCATGAGTGCCCTTAAGATATCTCAATATCCTCTTGGTTGCTTTCAAGTGACTTTCTCTAGGTGAAGCTTGATATCTTGCACACTTGCACACACTAAACATCACATCCGGCCTCGAAGCGGTGACATAGAGTAAACTTTCAATCATAGACCGGTATTGCTTTTGATCTACCATGTTGCCACTAGCATCAACACCCAATTGATCATTTGTGCCCATTGGTGTACTCATTGGCTTAGCATCTTGCAATCCAAACTTCTTGATCATGTCCTTGATGTACTTGCCTTGACTTATAAAAGTGCCATTCTTCATTTGCTTGATTTGAAGTCCAAGAAAGTAACTAAGCTCTCCAATCATAGACATCTCAAACTCTTTTGCCATCATATTTCCAAACTCTTCACAAAAATCTTGATTGGTTGATCCAAAAATGATATCATCCACATAGATTTGCAACACAAACAAGTCATTTCCAAGTTTCTTGGTGAAGAGAGTGGTGTCAACCTTTCCCATCTTGAACCCTTTAGAGAGAAGAAAGTTCCTCAATCTCTCATACCAAGCTCTAGGTGCTTGCTTCAAACCATACAATGCCTTCTTTAGCTTGAAAACATGGTCGGGCTTCTTATCATCTTCAAAACCGGGAGGTTGCTCAACATAAACTTCTTCATTGATGTAACCATTGAGAAATGCACTTTTGACATCCATTTGATAGAGCTTGATGTTGTGTGCACAAGCATATGCTAATAAGATTCTAATTGCCTCTAATCTTGCAACCGGTGCATATGTTTCTCTAAAGTCAAGACCTTCAACTTGAGTATATCCTTGTGCTACCAATCTTGCTTTGTTTCTCACAACTACACCATCTTGATCTTGCTTGTTTCTAAAGACCCACTTAGTACCAATCACATTGTAGTTCTTCGGCCTTTCAACAAGTTCCCAAACTTGATTTCTAGTGAAGTTGTTTAGCTCTTCATGCATGGCATTTACCCAATCGAAATCCTTCAAAGCATCTTCTATTTTCTTAGGTTCTTCAAGTGACACAAATGAGTAATGCTCACAAAAGGATGCTAGCCTTGATCTAGTTTGAACACCACTTTGAATTCCACCAATGATTTGATCCAATGGATGATCTCTTGCAATGCTAGTAGGTTGAAGTATTGGGAGTTGATTACTTCCACTTGTTTGACCTTGAACTTGAGCTTCATCATGAGTACCACTTGAGCTTGCTTGATTTGTATCAATTTGCACATTTTGATTGATCACATGAGTATCATCATCATCATCAACTTGTCTCGGCCTTATGTCACCAATGTCCATGTTCTTCATTGCATTTGACAATTGATCTCCTCTCACATCATCAAGGTTTTGAGCTTCATTTTGAGATCCTTGGGTTTCATCAAACTCAACATCATGAACTTTTTCCAAGGTGCCATTTGTGAGATTCCAAACTCTATATGCTTTGCTTGTGGTAGAATAGCCAAGTAAGAACCCTTCATCACATTTCTTTTCAAACTTGCTCAATCTAGTGCCTTTCTTGAGAATATAGCATTTGCAACCAAATACTCTAAAGTATGCAATGTTGGGCTTTCTTCCATTCAATAGCTCATATGGTGTCTTCCCAAGCTTCCCATGGCAATAGAGACGGTTGCTACAATAGCAAGCCGTGTTGATAGCTTCACTCCAAAATGAATGACTCACATTGTATTCACTAAGCATTGATCTAGCCATGTCAATCAAAGTTCTATTCTTTCTTTCAACTACACCATTGGATTGAGGAGTATATGTTGGAGAGAATTGATGTCCAATACTGAGATCATCACATAATTCCTCAATTCTTATGTTCTTGAACTCACTACCATTGTCACTTCTAATCTTCTTGATAGTTGTCTCAAACTCATTTTGCACTCTCTTGACAAAAGACTTGAATAGATCATAAACATCACTTTTGTCATAGAGAAAGAACACCCAAGTGTATCTAGTGTAGTCATCAACAATCACAAAACCATACTTGTTTCCACCAATGCTAGTGTATGTTGTTGGCCCAAACAAGTCCATGTGCAATAGCTCAAATGACTTTGATGTGCTCATTTCACTCTTACTAGGATGTGTATTTTCAACTTGTTTGCCGGCTTGACAAGCACTACATGGTTTATCCTTTTCAAAAGTCACATCTTTCAAGCCTCTAACTAAGTCATGCCTCAAAAGTTTGTTCAATTGTTTCATTCCAACATGACCAAGCCTTCTATGCCACAACCATCCCATACTAGATTTGCTAAGCAAGCATGATGTCAATTGTGTCTCACTATCATTGAAGTCAACCAAGTATAAACTACCATGTCTAAATCCTTTGAATATCAAATTTGATCCATCAACACTTATGACTTCAACATCATCACTACCAAATATGCACTTGAAGCCAAGATCACAAAGTTGTGCCACCGATAAAAGATTGAAATCCAAGCTCTCAACTAGCAACACATTAGATATGCTCATGTCATTTGAGATAGCAATTTTACCAAGCCCCTTGACCTTGCCTTTCTTGTTGTTGCCGAAAGTGATAGCATCAAAACCACCATTTTGACTTGTATCAATTGATTTGAACATACAAGAATCCCCGGTCATATGTTGAGTGCACCCACTATCAAGCACCCAATGCCTTCCTCCGGCTTTGTAATTGACCTACAAGATAAGATCAATGATTTTTAGGTACCCAAACTTGTTTGGGTCCTCCAAGGTTAGTGACCAAGCTCTTTGGTACCCAAATGGCTTTCTTCTTTGAGCCCATCCATGGTGCACCAATGAACTTAGCATGAACACCATTTGTACCCTTGGTAAGTATATAGAAAGAATCAAACTTAATTGAGGATACATTAGCATTGAATTTCTTGTTCATGCAGTGTTGCTCTATGTGACCAACTTGCTTGCAACTTTTGCAATAGCTACCATTGTTCTTCACAAAACGAGTCTTGTGAGGAGCAAAAGCGGCCTTGCCTTTCTTGGGGTTATAGCCCAATCCCTCTTTGTAGAGAGAAGCTCTTTGGCTACCCAAGCACATAAGCAAGTGGTTCTCACCACCATAAGCCTTAGCTAAGGTGTGATTGAGCTCTTTTACCTCCTTCTTGAGATTTTCATTCTCAACTATAAGTGTGGAGTCACAAGTGAAACCATCACTACTAGATGAGGATGATGTAGATGCGCTACATGAAGGGTTAGTGGTAGCAACAATAATAGACTTATGACAAGATTCATCAATTATATCACATGATATGCCTATGTTGCAAGTTTTAGCTTTCTCAACATTAGTTGGCATGTTTTCATATTTTTCAACTAGAGAGTAATGAGCTTCTTCAAGCTTAGTGTGAGACTTTTGAAGCTCCTTATGGTCTACCTTTAGACTCTCATAAGATGCCCGAAGCTCATCAAGTTCTTGCATAAGGTTTTTCTTTTCCTTAAGCAAGCCCTTGCACTCCTTTCTAGATTCTTTAAAATGTTGAGTGCAATCTTCTAGCATAGTGATTAGTTCATCTTTAGTGAATTCTTCTTCATCACTATCACTATCACTATCATGATCATTCTCATCATCGGATGATACCTTAGCGGCCTTAGCCATGAAGCACGATGGAGTGTCGAAGAGGGAGACCTTCTCTTGAATAGCAATGCTAGCATGTCCCTTCTTCTTGCTCTTGTTGTCATCCTCATCATCACTTGAGGAATCATCACTATCCCATGTAGCAACATGAGAATCATTCTTCTTCTTATGAGAGCTCTCCTTCTTTTCTTGCTTCTTCTTTTGCTTCTTCCTTTCCTTCTTGATAGCATCTTCATCATCACTATCATAAGGACACTTTGCAATGAGATGGTCCTTGCTATGGCATCTAAAGCATCTCATGGTATGCTCATTCTTCTTGGATGAGTTCTTTCTTCTTCTTGCATGAAAGCCTTTCTTCTTCATGAACTTGCCAAATTGCTTGACAAAGAGAGCCATCTTCTCATCAATGTCATCACTATCGCAAGAGCTTGAGTCTTCATCACTTGATGATTCAATCTTGGATTTGCCCTTGGATGTGGTGGCTTTGAATGCCACACTCCTCTTCTTCTCATCATCCTTCTTCTCATTTTCCTTCTTCTTCTTCTTGACCAACTCATCCTTCTCATCATCTTCTCTATATGAATCATTGGTCATTACTTCTTGAAATATTTGTTGAGGAGTTGAATCCTTCAATGTAGTCCTCACTAGCACGGTGATCAATGTATCAAACCTCTTGGGCAAGCTTCTCAAGAACTTCATAGAGAATTGGTTGTCCTTGACTTCCTCACCAAGTGCCTTGAGCTCATTGACAATGACTTACAATCTATGAAACATCTCCGGTACACTCTCATCATCTTGCATCTTAAAGCTTGAAAATTTTTCTTGCAAGATATATGCTTTAGCGGTCTTTGTGCCTTCGGTGCCCTCAAATGTTTCTTCTAGCTTGGCCCAAGCATCATGTGCAACTTCTATGTTCTTCACTTGCTCAAATGTCTTGTCATCTAATGCCTCATGAAGAGCACTAATGGCAATATCATTGCATTGGAGCTTCTTCTCTTCCACCGGTGTAGGTGCTTCCGGATTAGCAGCCTCAAATTTTGTTTCGGTGACCTTCCACACTTCTCTATTGATTGACTTGAGGTGGGCGGTCATCTTAACCTTCCAATATGTATAATTTGTGCCATCAAAGTGAGGTGCCTTCTTGGTGTTGTTGATGTGCAAGCTTAATTGAGCCATTTCATTTTCACCGTAGGTTGTTAAGCCTAAAAAAAACGGTGCCTCGGCTCCGATACCACTTGTAAGGTCCAAATGGCTAGAGGGGGGGTGAATAGCCTATTTAAAAATCTACAAGCTTCACTAAACAACCACGTTAGAACAAAAGATGGCTAAGCTAATTCTAGCACTAGCTTAACTACACTATGCAAGCCACCTATACAATTCTAGTGAAGCAAGGCTATGATCTCTAACACACCAACAAGACTAAGTCACTAAGCTACTTACTCCTATGTGATAAAGGCTACACCAGGACTAGTACAATAAAGTAAAGAGCAAGTGACTTGATTCTTATACCAACGATGTCGAGAAGTATTGCACTCGAAGAATCAATCACAGAGATCAACCACAAGAGAAATCCTCGGCAAAGAGATGACACAAGAATTTTTACCGAGGTTCACTTGCTTCCCGGCAAGCTACTCCTCGTTGTGGCGATGCACCCACTTGTCGGTTCGCGAGCTAATCGACTATCAAGAGTCGAGCCCTCGGCGGGCGCCGCACAACCGCACACAAGATGGGGATCCTCCAAGCCACGAGCTCCACTAGAGTATCCAATTTGCGAACTCCCGCAGGGAAGGATCAAGAACCCCTTACAACACTTGGTGAGGGCTCCAACAATCTCCAATTGCGAGCTCAATCACCTCTGCTGCTCCAAGCCGTCTACCGTGTCGGGAAACACGGAAGAGTAACAAGAAATCCGCAGCAACTCGAAGATCAAGTGCCTCTAGAATGCAACTCTCAAGCAATGCACTTGAATCTCACTCAATCTCACTCAAGATGTGCAACCAAGCAAAGAGATGAGTGGAGGGGTTGTTCTCTAGCTCAAAGGATGTTTCTAGGTCTCAAAATGTGCAAGAGTTACCCTCAAACCCCGGACATCCTCTATTTATAACGAAGGGGTACGCAGCTAGCCGTTACGGATGACGCAGCGAAAATCGCGCTGACCGGACGCTCTGGTCAGGGTGACCGGACGCGTCCGGTCACTACAGGACAAGCGTGAACAGCACGCGTCAGAACTAGCCGTTGCCCTGACCGGACGCACTCAACCGATTGACCGGACGCGACAGTGCCAGCGTCCGGTCGCGTTCCAGTAAGCTCCCGTCGAGACCGGACGCGTCCGATCGCACGTGACCGGACGCGTCGCGCGTCCGATCGGCACTCCGCTGCGCTCTGCCCCTCTGGACGTCTGACCGGACGCTCCGGTTCCGTGAGGGACCGGACGCGCCGGTCGCGCGCTCTCCTTCTGCGCACAGGTGAACTGACCGGACGCGCTGGTCAGGCCTAACCAGCGTCCGGTCACAAACCCTAGTGCCCGCGCCACGTTGAACTGACCGGACGCGTCCGGTCAAACCGTGACCGCGTCCGGTGCAGCGTCCGATCGCCGTTCTTCAGTGAAAAACAATTTGGACTTTCGCCACCTTTTCTAGACTCCGGCGCAATAGAAAATAGGCATTTCATTTCCTCGAAAACGCCTGAATCCTGCACTCACAAGCTCGGCGGGAGGGAGAGCGAACCCCAAACCCCTTACTACCGCTCAAACACCACCGCCTTCGCAAAAGTGCTAACACCACCAAGTGTACACCATCAATGTGCATGTGTGTTAGCATTCCACAAACATTTTTCAAGGCGTTATGTTAGCTCTCTACTAGATCCTAATGCATATGCTCAAGACATTGATCTAGTGACACTTGATTCCCGAGCTAACCGTGATTGCCCCTCTTGATAGTCGGCTATGTATCCTAAACCCGGTCAATCACTTCTCTACTCATCTTAGACCGGCAAAAGGAAAATCCTATGGTTATACCTTTGCCTTGCGCTCTTAGATCCTTCTCTTCCACTTGATCATCATGTCCATCATATTATGTGCGTCTCCACCATGATCTTGCTCATCATTTCATGCACCAAATCATGTGGTCTTGTGGCCATCTCTCCATGCCATTTCCACCTCCATCACATGTTGCTTATGCCTAGCTTAATCACACTTGACACAATAGCATTAGCAACTTGGTGTCATTAATTACCAAAACCAAACTTGGGCTTTCACATGCTCCACTATGAATATAAGTTTCTGGCTTCACCCGGTACTTACAAGGGTTGCTTAGTGCTACTAGTAGCACATGGGGTTATATGTCACGAATATCAGTTTAAAAAGGGAGTACTTCATTTAAACATTCTTGATAACATTGATGGCACAACTTACGGTCCACATGGAAAAGTTCACATACATGTTTTTGATAGTATTATCATTCCAAGAATTGATACAGGTATGTGATCTAAATTTAGTTATTATATTATTATGAAATTAGTCTAAATATTCCCTGTGCCTTTTTATTATAAAGTTAAAATTTTGGCTAATTTAATTGGTTATTGATCTTCTAGGTTAACAAGGTCAACCACGGAAAGAAAGCCACTAAATCAACGACTACAACAACATCATAGCCTCCCCAAGGTTATAAGCGGCTAATTTTAGCGAAGTGGTCTATTCTGTTCATAAGAGACTAAAACTAGGAAAAAGATTATTTGCCAAGGCAGTGGTACTAAAAGAAAATACTGAGAGCTAAATGAGTGAGAGGCCAAACTCATCCCCCACCTTCCACTTCTCCCTCTTTTATAGGGAAGGTAAGAGGGGCTGTTTTCATTATTTCTTCTGGTGGGCTTGTATTTTACAAAGGAGCCTCTAGGAGCTACAAATGTGCCCTAAACATTATCTTACAAGCCCCCAACTTGTGTAACCGTGCCTTGGAAACACTAATGGGGTCCCAAACATATAATACACCCCCAACAGTAGCCCTTCAGCTATTTGGTTTTGATTGAAAGTACAAGACCAAATAGCTGAATACAACTAAGTGTGGCCCAATTATATTACAACTCAATCCCGACACGTCTCGTCTATACAGAGACAATCTATGGATGATTTTATCTTTATCTAGTCTTTGGCTAGCCTCCACGACCTTGTCTTTGGTAGCTTGCTCCTTCATATGGGCTTGAGCCCTAGATACCTTCTTTTCATAATTGGACCTTCGCTGAAGACATTGATGTTGTCGAAGTAAGCGAAGTAGTCACCCTAGATACCTTCTTTTCATAATTGATCCTTCGACGAAGACATCAATGTAGGCAAAGTAGGCAAAGTAGTCGATGTAGGCGAGGTAATTGTAGATGATCAAGGCATGTCTTCAAGCCTTCACTCACGGGCGCCAGGCAAAAGATTTTGTCTTTGGGAGGATTGCTTGTCTAATGCGCTCCTTGCTAGTCCCTCTTGTTGGTTGGTGCTTGTGAGAAATTCTTTTATGTGCTTGAAGTAAATGACGTAGACGTAGTTGATGTCACATATTTCATAGATGGAGATCCCCCACTCCAGTTGATGGTGAAGGCGAAGTCAAAGATGCCGATGGCAATCCTCCGCTCCAAAATGTTGGCAAAGGCGAAGTCAAAGATGTTGATGGCGATCCGCTGCTCTAAATTGGTAGAGAAGGCGATGTCGATTACACCAAAGCTGATGGTAAAGCCTCTTGTGGGATGTTTTGACAAAGGCATAGCCAATGATGTCAAAGTTGGAGTCGAAGCCCATCGCTGAGCGAAAGATGCAATTCTTGGAGAGATTGCTTTAATGGAATACTTTGGTGTCTTATCTTGTCCTATTTCATGGGGGTGAAATGGGCGAGGGGCATCGAAAATAGCCCCTTAGCTTTTTTAGATTACTTTGGTGCCGACCCTATTCCTTTTGGGATGAGGGGGGCGAGGAGTCGCAAAATGAGTCCTCATGTTTTTATATTACTTTGTCCCTGACTCCCATACCTTTTGAGGCAAAGGGATGGGGAGTCGTGAAATGATCCCCTCAACCCTTTTTAGATCGGTTTGGCATCAATCCCCGTACCTTTTGAGGTGAGGAGGCTAGAAGTCGCAAAATGGGCCCCTCGGCGCTTTTAGGTTACTTTGGCACTGACTCTTACACCTTTGAGGTGACGGGGCACAGAGTCATGAAATGAGCCCCTCCCTGATAGTTGATGATGCTGGTGTTGATTTGTGAAATTAATTAAAACAAAGCTTGCAAAACTTAGATTCACATTTTGCTTCTATTGCATGTAATTTTGGCAACGCGAAGTTATTGAGCTCTATCAAGTCATTCTGCTTTTGTTGCTCATATTTTTGGCAACGCAAAGTCTATGAGCTCTTATCAAATCATTGTCTACTTAGAGATCAAAATGGATGCAGGTGGTGCTCTGCGTCTGCTCCCTAGTTTTGATCTCATTAATTGTATATTGCCAATATTGGGGAGCCTTACCATGCTATGGCACCCTTTTCACCATGTGTGAAGTGCTTATGCAAGAAAATAACTGAACAAGAACCTATAGTACAAGAGAAAACAGACAACAGATTTTTCGAACGTTTGCCTTGCCCTCGCGTATTTTCAAAGGGTTGAAGTTTTGAACCCTTAGGCTTTTCGGTTTGCTCCATCCTCATGTATATTTGGAGGGTCAAAGTTTTGGGCCCTTAGGCTTTTCACATTGCTTCACCCTCACATATTTTTGGAGGGTTAAAGTTTTGAGCCCTTAGACTTTTCGGTTTGGCCTCGCGTATTTTGGAAGGTCAAACTTTTTAAGACCTTATTCTTTTCGGTTTGCCTCGCCCTCGCGTATTTTGGAGGGTCGAAGTCTTGAGCCTTTAGGATTTTTAGTTTGCATCACCCTCATGTATTTTTGAAGGCTCAAAGTCTTGAGCCCTTAGGCTTTTCAGATCAATAATGATATTATTAGGACGTCCGTCCTCAACTCGTGTCCGGACATGGTGAAAGGTCCTAATATGGCTAGAGGGGGGTGAATAGCCTATTTGAAAATTCTACAAAAGCACTAGAGCAATTGATTGGTATGACAAATGGCGTAATGCAATTTTGCTCTAGATCTACAAGTGTTGCAAGCCACCTATCCAACAATGCTAGTTGCTATAATCACTAGGCACACAAATAACTAAGTCACTACTCACTAAGAGCTCTTAAACTTGCTACACTAAAGGGCTCCACTAGATTAACTTAAACTAGCTAGTAAGACAAGCTCTCAAAGTTAATTACACTAAAGAGCCTATTACAACTACTTTGCAAGTAAGTAAAGGGTTGAGTGGGATGTTGATACCGCCGCGAAGGGGGTTGAACCAATCACAATGTAGACAACCAATCACTAGGAGAAATCCAATCAAACACAAGATGGACACAAGATTTTTCTCCCAAGGTTCACGTGCTTGTCGGTATGCTAGTCCCTGTTGTGTCGACCAACACTTAGTGGTTCGACAGCTAAGAGGTGTTGCACGAACCTCGTCCTCACGTAGGACACCACAAGAACCTACCCACAAGTGAGGTAGCTCAATGACATGAGCAATCCACTAGAGTTACCTTTCAGCTCTTCGCCAGGGAAGGTACAAGAGCCCCACAATCACAGGGAGATAGCCACGAACAATCACCAACTTGTGCCAATGCTCCTCCGCTACTCCAAGCCATCTAGGTGACAGCAACCACCAAGAGTAACAAGAACTCTGTAGCCACAATGATCCCCAAGTGCCACTAGATGCAATCACTCAAGCAAATGCACTAGGAATTACTCCCGATCTCACTATGATGATGAATCAATGATGGAGAGGAGTGAGAGGTGCTTGCTTAGGCTCACAAGGATGTCAAGTAAGTCAAAGTGCTAAGAGAGTGAGCCCTAAGCCGGCCACCATCTATTTATAGACATCCCCAAACGAATAGAGTCGTTAGAGCCAGAGAGGGGCGCCCTCCGTACTGACCAGACGCGCCGGTCGGGTTGACCGGACACGCTTGAGCCAGCGTCCGGTCGCAGATCTTGCGCCATGTGTCCTCGTTTTAAATATTGCTCGTTCGATTCCAACGGTCACAAACTTGATCGCTCGTGCGCTAAGTGACGATCGGACTCACTACTCAAATGACTGGACTCAGAACCACGTAGCATCAGATCATTTCCAGAGAGGTTCCCGAGCCACTAACAGCTGACCGGACGTGTTAGGTCCGAGACAGCTAGACGCGCCTGTGCGTCCGGTCAGTGCTTTGCTTCTACATGCGCTCGCTAGCGGCTGATGTCAGCGTACGTTAGTACGCACCTGACATGAGGCCTGCGCGTCCGATCACGCCATTGCGCTGCCTTCCATCTTGTGACCGAACGCGCTGGTTGATCTCAAGCCAGCATCCAGTCCTTCCACTTCACTCCTGGCATGAGCAAGGTCGCGTGCTATGAATGATCGGACGCGCCTGGAGTGAGTCCGGTCACCCAGGGGCTAGCGTCCGGTCATGGACTGTCTGCTCCTTTTCTTTTACTAAGTCCCCAACTTCTTCACCCTTGCTTTCAAGTTGCTAACCACAAAGTGTAGAACTTGTGTGCATGCATGTTAGCATTTTTCAAAGCATTTTACAAGGGTCACAAGTTAGCACACTAGGTCTCTAATGCATATACAAGAATCATGTCACCTAGTGGCACTCGATAAACCATTTAGCCATAGATTTCCCCTCTTTATAGTATGGTTATCGATCCTAAGTCACTCACACCCTCTATGGTGTCTTGAGTGCCAAACAAAAATGGCCCTATTACATATACCTTTGCCTTGAGCCCATTTTTGTTTTTCTCTTTCTTCTTTTCTAAATGCTGAGCACTTGATCATCTATGTTCATCATCACCTCCATAGACCATCTTCTAGCTTCACCACTTGGAATGTACCAACCTTATCTAATTCACACACTTAGCATAAAGGTTAATACTAGGTTTCATCAATTATCCAAAACCAAACTAGGGCTTTCACATGGACACTCTTTATCCTATCCCATGACCCCCCGCTCCCCCGTGCCCACTCGTTGCCACTCCGCCCGCCTGCTCCCCCGTGCCAACTCGTCCGCTTCGCCCGTCCGCTCTTCGGACCTGCTAGCGCCCCAGGATGGACGTCGCGTCACGCGCAAGCTCGCTGATGTCCCGCCCGCCCACGTTCCCTTCCTTCCTCCCTCCTCCGTGACCTCCATTGCGACCTCGCGCTCCCAGCGAATCGGTTCCCGCTCCCCCACTGGAGACGAGGACAACAACGATGGCTCCGAGGTAGGTCGGTCCTTCTCTGGATCTAAGCCCATCTCCTCCTACTATATGGTCCTAAATGGTTAGAGGAGGGTGAATAGCCTATTTAAAAATCTACAAGCTTCACTAGACAAATGATTTAGTAAAACAAACGGTGTAGCAATTCTAGCACTAGCTCACTAAGCTATGCAAGCCACCTACACAAGTCCAGTTCAAGGCTAAACACTAATCACATCAACAGCTAACTCTACTCCTAATCAAGAATAAAACTACACAAGCTAGAGACAGAGAACAACAAGCTACACAACTAGCAAGGTAGATAAGTAAGCAAAGGAGTGGGCTAGGATTGTTATACCGACATTGATGAGTAGAGATATGTCCAATGAACCAATCAATCAATGCAATCACATACACAAGATGAAATCCTCGGCAAAGAGATGACACAAGATTTTTTACCGAGGTTCACTTGCTTCTCGGCAAGCTAGTCCTCGTTGTGGCGATGCACCCACTTGATGGATCGTGAGCTAATTGACTATCAAGACTCAAACCCTCAGCGGGTGCCACACTACTCATAAGATGGGGATCCTCCAAGCCATGAGTTCCACTAGAGTAGCCAATTCACGAACTCCCCCGAGAAAGGCTCAAGAACCCCTCACAATCACTTGGTGAGGCTCAAAACAATCTCCAATCACGAGCTCAACACCACCGCTGCTCCAAGCCGTCTAGGATGTCGGGAAACACCCAAGAGTAACAAGAAATCCACAGCCAACTCAAAGATCAAGTGCCACTAGATGCAAATCACTAAGCAATGCACTTGAATCTCACTCAATCTCACTAGAGTATGCAACCAAGCAAGGAGATAAGTGGAGGGAAAGTTATCTAGCTCAAAGTATGTCTCAAGTGTTCAATGAGTCAAGAGAGAGGTCCCAAAACCGGTCAAACATGTATATATAGAGATACCCCTTCGAATAGAGCCGTTGGGTAAAAATCAGGGGCACCGGACGCTCAGACGCACAGGCATCAGACACACTCAGCAACGTCCGGTGCACCAGATCTCGCCACGTGCCTCGCGTGTTCAAAGTTCAACGGTCGTTTCAGCGAGCACTGGACGCGTCTGACGCCAAGCGTCCGATGCACTCCAGTAAGCAACCAGAGACAATTTTCGCTCACTAGACGCGTCCAACGGTGGGTCAACGGATGCCACTGCGTCCAGTGCACACGAGGGTTTGAAGAAGCTACCGACGTCACGTAGCCACCGAATGCATGAACAGTATTACTTCAGCGTCCGGTGCAGCAACACTGGAGCGTCCAATGCTTGGTTCCAGTGAGGTTGCAGCACAGCGTATTCACCAAACGCGCGACCAGCGTCCGATGCTCTGAGAACCAGTGTCCGGTGCTCCCGAAGCCAGCGTCCGGTGCACTAAAAACAGTGAAGAACACTTCCGAAAATTCGTCGAATCCTAAATGCATATGCACTAAAGCCAGCGTCTGGTCCCAGACCCATCTCTACTGCTCAAACTCCACCTCCTTTTCAAATGTGCCAACACCAACAAGTGTTCACCACCTTGTGCACGTGTGTTAGCATTTTCACAATCATTTTCTCAAAGAAGTTAGCACCACACTAGATACTAAATGCATATGCTCAAGGATATGGACCTAGCAGCACTTGAATCATGAGATGACTGTGATTGCCCCTCTTGATAGTCGACTATCAATCCTAAACCCGGTCAATCACTTCTCTACTCATCTAGAGACCGGTAAAAGAAAATCCTACCATTATACTTTTGTCTTGATCATCTCATTCCATGTCCATCACCATTATCTCCAAGTTCATGCTCCTTCTCCTTCATCACTCATGTTACTATGCCTAACTCAAATCACTTGACACAATGACATTAGCAACTTGGTGTCATTAATTACCAAAACCAAACTTGAGCTTTCACCTACTCCTTTGGATCTAAGCCCTCCTCCTCTTCTGGATCTGAGGGACGCGGCAGTGGCTAGGGTTCATGACGAGCTCTGGGTCCTATTCTCTCCTCCCTCCGGTGAGCTCGAAGGTGATGGGCCAGGGGCTGGAGCAGCCTGCACCTCAAACCCATCCCCTTTGCTATTTTATACGCCTTTTTGCTGTTTCTTCGTGTTGCAATGTGATTTTTGGGAGGATGTTGCAACAGATGATTTTCGATTGTTGCAATAGGGTGATTTATGTGTTGCAGAAAAGGAGTTCTAATGTTGGGATTGTTGCAGTAGAAGATTTTAATTGTTGAAATTACATTTTTCAAATATTGCAGCACTGAAAGGTGATATTGAGTTGCTTCCATTTTTCTTGTTTCCTGGTTGATTTTGCGATGTCGCGGTACTATTGCTTGAGATGTTGGAGTACATAATTTTTCAAATGTTGTAGTACATAATTTTCGATGTTGCACTACATAGTTTTGCGATATTGCAGTATTTATATTTCGATGTTACACTACATACTTTACATATTTTCTGCGATATTGTATTTTGAAGTGTTTCGTGCTCTTGGGACAGGGTCGTGGTGGGAAACAAGGTGCGGTGGGGAAACGGGGCGCTGTGGGGAATGGGGACAGGGGCACGGTGGGGGAACGGGTGCGGTGAGAAACCGGGATAGGGCGCAGTGGACGCAATTCTATTCTGATCCGATTCTATTCGCGTTTGCGGGGTGGACGGGTTTGGAAATGTGAGTGGCGTCCGGAAGCATCTTGCGCGCCGGACATCCGGCGCTAGGAATTCTGTTTTCGGATTCGTGATTTGGAGGTCGTGCGCGGGTCCCGTTGATCAAGTGTGAGATGACATGATTTGAGCGGCAGACCTGCAGGTTAGTGACGAGTAATGCTACTGCAGAAAGGATAAGCTTATGTATAAAAATATGTACTGAAGTCCCAGGCATGCAACATGCAGTGCTTATAGCTGCCGAAAAGATATCATATATAAAATTGGAAGTAAAAGTTTCGTAAATAGCTTTGGAAGTAAAAGTTTTGAAAACATCTAAGGAGAAAAATTAATTAGAAATATGACATGACAGTTTTGAAAACAACGTCATAAAATACCATGGGGCTTAAGCGTTTCTACTCCTGTTTTGAAGCGAAATGGTGATTTTGTCCTCGTTTTTTTAACTTTGTGATGTTACCCCTGCCATTTCAAAACGAAGGCAGGCTTTACTCCTGCTCTGTGAAGTCCCTCTAACGGTGTTAACTTTTGGACCAAAAGACAACTTTGCCCATGCATTTTTACCCTTGTTTTATTTTGATATTTGTGTTTTTACCCCTATTTGCATATCAACAATTTGACAATTTTGATACACAATTATACAATTGAATCAGTGCAAAACTTGACTTTGTGATTTTTAACTTTGTGGTCTGTAACAGAGTCCATGATACTCTTACATCTTGACGGAAAAAGTTCCCAAAGATTTGTTCTTTCATTATTTCTAATTCTTATTTGAATTCTTGAATTGCATTTCTTCACCGAATCCATTCTACAGCCGACTGAATTTCAAGCTCAAAATTCAGGAATTTGCTAGCATAAGTTCTGGTGGCATGTTAGTGTTCAAGGTACTGAGTGCTATTAGTTCTTATCTCAATTATGCAGTAGTTTTTCATTGAGGAGCCACCAGTTTTATTGCAACAAAAACATTGTTTCCTTCGATAGAGAGACGGCACCAAGTTCTACTTCTGTTTTATTACTCATGAAGAATAAAATGATTCTACTTCTGTTTTATTACTCATAGTGAAACTACAGGCTGCAGGCCTACCTGAAAATACCGACAAGCAAGCTTGCATCTTCACTCTGAATTCTGAAATTGATATCGCCAGTTGGTCATCTGCTCGGCCAAGTTGACGTACACGATCGAGCCGCCCGCCCGGGCGTCCTGCCACCGGAGGCAGCTCAGGTCCTCCTTCCAGAGGTTGCCGCAGGTCGCAGCTGTGTTGGACGGGCATGGCGCTGGCGAACGTGAGGAGCGGGCCGATGGTGTGCACACGAGGTAAGATGCGGCGCAGCGCGTCGATGACGTCCTGCTCCAGCGTGCGAGCCTGGGGGCAGGGCGGCGGGCGAGGCCGCCTGTCGCGCCGCCGCAGGCACGAGCCGGGGGAAGGCGCCGCAGGTCACGTGGCTCCCTAGGGGTCGGGGCAGAGGGAGAAGGAGGCCGATGGGAGCGCCGCTGGTAGCCGCGCCACCGCAGCGGCCGAGAGGACTTCGCCGCCGGTATCCCGAAACCCTAACACGCGAGCCTTAACTCTCATTCGGAATGGTTCGAGCGACCGAGTTAAGAAGGAGAAGGAACGGTTTCGAGGGGTATCATTGTCTTTTCGGTTGCCTGCCTTTTCTTTTTTCTTTTTTCTTTTTGCTATTTAATCCGACCATTTTAGACTGTGTTACAAAGCAGGGGCAAACGGGAGCTTCGTTTTAAAATGACGAGGATAAGATCACAAAGTTTAAAAAGAGAGATAAAATCACCATTGAAGCATGGAGTAGGGGCAGAAATACCAAAATCTCTAATATTATCCACTGAGACTGACCTCAGCTTTTCAGTGTCTACGGGCTGGACCGGGGCCCTTTTTCCTCTGTAATTACGCCTTTCTCTGTTTGTTTTTTTCCCTCTAGGGACAAAGCTCTTGCTGTCCCATTTACACTGCCTCTCCCACACATGGAACCAAACAGCAACCGGGGGTGTTTAGTTGGTGGTGTAAAAAATTTTAGGGTGTCACGTCGAATGTTTCTTCGGATACTTAATAAAAAAAACTAGTTACCTAACTTATCTGAAAACCGCGAGACGAATTTATTAAGCATAATTAATCTGTCATTAGCATATGTTTACTGAAGCACATCATTGTCAAATTATGGATTAATTAGGCTCAAAAAATTCATCTCGCAAATTTATCGCAATCTGTGTAATTAGTTATTTTTTCGTCTATATTTAATACTCTATACATGTGTCAAACATTCGATGTGATGGGCCGAAAAATTTTTAGGGAGAAACACACTACCAATTTAGAATCACTGACGGTGACGGATATGCATATGTGGTAGTAATAATAAAAGTTAAACAGATACGGATTAGTACTCCGTATATAGCAGCGCACACTCGGTAACAAACATCAACCGAATGAGTTATTACAGAGTCAACCAAAACACTGCTCTGATGGCAACGGACCCGGGATGGACCCCTGCTGGAGGAACTGCAGGCCGAAGACAACGGCAATGGCCGCGATGGTGAGGTAGGCAACGCCCTCAGCGGCGCCGAGGAGCCCGTAGGGGCCAGCCGGGAGGCCCGACCCAGTGCGCACCTTGGTGGTGGCCGACCACCCGACTAGGCCCGCCACGACGAGGTAGCCGACCCCCTCCGCCGCGCCGAGGGCGCCGCCGGGGCCTGGAGGGAGGCCGCACCCCGTCGTCTTCAGCGTGTAGAGGGACCACGCCACGACCGCGCTCGATGCCAGCCCGGCGGCCCCTGCGGCCAGCTCCAAGGTGCTGTTGCCGCCGCTCGGCTCCGCCTTGCAGGTGATGACGCGCCGCGGGCGAAAGCTGCGGTGGAGTGTGGCAGCGTGGCGGGAGCGGGAGCGGGAGCGGGAGCCAACGACGACCGCGAGGGTCGTGGATGAAGCGGCGGTGGCCGGGATGATGGGGCGGAGGGCTAGAGACGCCATGGTTGTCTCGTCTCGTTTGCCCGCCTTGCTGGATTGGAGTTGGACCAGGCGAGCGAGAGGTTCTCTGAGTGGACCGAAGTCTGGGGCTTATCTTCTCGCGACTTCTCCGTCGCCTGTCCTGTCTGGATTGGAGTATAAGTATATACGGCCTTTTTGTCTTGCCTTGTGCAGTTATGGTCGAAATCATAGCTTCATATTTCAAACTTGGCAATTGTAAATATTCGGTACCAGGTGGCTCAATAAAGTTGGATCATGACAGTGCCTTGATGGCTTTGGCTGATGCTTTTTTTTACAAATCAGGTAGAAGAAGAACTGCCGATTATATTGATAAAGAAGATCCAGACTGGGTAAACAACAGCCTCCAGAGGAGGTTACAAAAGGAACCTCAACAACTGCAATGACTATGACAACTCTGTCAACAACACCTCACTTACAACAGCAACACCGTCACAAAAATACCAACAACAATAATAGAGAAGACAACATCTAACGGAGAGGCAAAGAAACTAGCAGCAAGTCCTAGAATGCACAACCTTTTACCAAAAATGCCGATGTTTAATTTCAGCATCACCTAAATGAGGATCCAGCTTTGTTTGAAAAGTGGGTTGGCAGCTTCACAGGGTTTGTGACTTGTTTTTGTCATGGGGCAGAGGTTTCATCCATGTAACTGAGATTAGTAGGATATTAGGATAATAACATGAGAAATGTTGAAAAACATGATTCTATGAATGCAAGGTGTTGTATAGGGATCAATAAGGCAAAAGTAGATAATGCAATAAATATATATTTGTGGAAACCCGGTCATCAACAAATTAAGTTCCCTTGTTCAAGGGTAAAAAAACATATAAATCCCTGGCTCTCCTCTCTCCAACACAAGTTAGTCGTTGCTATTCCTCGTAAAAGAAAAGGTTAGTTGTCGCTATAGCTACCAACAGGCGAGGCCCAGAACCATCAGGTGGACCACACTAGAGAAGCCGGAGCTATTGAAGCAAAAAAAATAGTTGTTTTACTCCTTGTTATAGTACATAAAGTAGGTGGTGCCGATCGGAGTTCCACAAAACAGGACCTTACTTAGAGGTTTGGTGTTTTCTTCATTAATTATTACAAATTTAGACTACTCTCACACTATCAATGAGTTGGACAAGATATATTTGCCCCTGTCCTAGCACCTAAGCTTTAGTTTTGTTTCGAGCACAATGGTATTATGCATGCCATGCCTACAATTCTGCATGACATCCTAATATCAACATATACAGCTGAGAACTTTGGTTCTCAACTGCCATACCTAAGTCGCCGTCATCTCTTTCAGGTCCCCTTGCCCCCCTATCTAAGGCTCTTTCTTCTTTCTCTCCAGCCAGTTCACCGATGGCAAGAAGGAGAGAAGACCCATCTCTCATTTACAACATCATCCCTTTAGATCTAATTTGTTTAGGTTTAGTCTAATTAAATCTACCGACAAAATTAGAAGACTTTTTATCGGGGTCTTGTTACATGTGTTGACTTCAACGATTCCATGACGAGGTCAGTGTTGCAGGTATCGATTTTATCAGCATGTGGTCAATTTATGGCCATTATCTACAAAGGGTAGGGGTGCTCCTCGGCACTCCTAACGAGGAAAGTAACTTCGGGTCATTAATAGGATCATCTGCGTTGCAGAGAGGAAACCAAACGTCCAACATGACGCAAGGGTTGTAGGTAATGAATCCGCAGCCTATGATGTACCCGATGATACAACTGTGATGTTCTTTCATTGCTTTATATGTGTTTTGGGCTGGTTTCAGAATGTTGGATCTCGTGACATGTCCAATGGTGGGGTTGATTGTTTGATTCGGCATAAGGACTACACTCTAGTTTCGGTGTTCAATAAGACTATGTCCATCTAGAGTATTGGATGCATCAAGGAAAGTTAATATGGAAGAAGATGATGGAAGAATCTAGGTAAAATATTATATCTTAATTTTATGTTTTCTCATGTGTAATCTAGGGATGTGTTTTGTCAAGTTTTAATGTATATACCCCTTCGCTTTGGGAAAAAAGGAACACCCTTACCACAACTGAAAAAACTTGAGAACAGTATAAATGCTCGGCAACATGTTTTAAATCTATCTTTTTTAAGTTTCATAGTTATATATTTGAGTTCAGCAGCCTTTGCTAATTTACAACGCCCTGTAAGTTTGACCCATTACTTTGGACTCTTTGTATCTGAAAAATTACTTAGATTGTTGACATGCCATGCAACTTGTGTGTTTAAATAGGCTTGTCGTCTTGTTAGCACATCTTAAGCAACTAGAGCAAACATGAGCATCTTATCATTCTTGTAACTTATAAGCAGTGCATATGATGTGGGAAAATCCTATTTTTTGGCTAAGCACTGATATCGTATTTGTGAATCCTAGGCGGTAATTGTTACAGATGTCAAACTGGGAGAGCAAATTACATGCTACATTCAGGAACCTTGAGCTATTAATCCACGTTTGTAGCATCATAAACATTTTTTAACTGAGAATAAGGACCCACATCATTATTCACCTTTACTGCAACATTAACCCCAGAGACAAATTGATGGATCCATGAAAACCACAAAGATGAGAATCCTTTTGTTTCCATTATTTGTTGGGGTAAAAATGTAACACCCGAGGTGTTTGCCACCAGTTAAGCAGTGGGTTTGAGCTCAAATATGATAGATTAAGTGGAGATGAGAATGTCAAGGTCAACCTATGGACAGGAGCCCCAACCTAAACTTGGATGTTGCACCATTGCTTTACATATAGTTCATTTTCAAGATATATGCTCGGGTGGTGTTATTGCAATATCTTCATGTGTCTCACCTTAGTACCTATCTATATTGGTCACTGGAAAAGTTTCATGACGTTTGGAATCAAAAAGTCACATGAAATGATAAGTTATATGCTTGTTGGAATGACTTTACTAAGTGCTGGAATTGCATTATTAAGTGGATGGAAATATAGATCATCACTAAAATCTTGCAACCTTGCCCAAATGACTCTAGATGGACTCTACAACAAAAGTCAAGAAAGGTTCGTGTTGAGCAAATGCCCAGAAAATGCTCCAATTGATCAAAAAGGATAATTTAAGATTTATCGTGATCCTACTTTGGTCAAAGTAGAAATATAGGTTCTATACCAGTTTTGAGGTTGGACCTTAAATGAAAGTTGTAGTCTATATCATGTAGAACAAACTTTGTTTTTGAACCCAGAGCTAGATCAACTTGGAACTAAGTCAAACAGAGGTTCGAAGTTGGAACCTGCTGCTGATTTCAGGACTTAGAAATATTCTAAGTCTAGAATTCGTCGACATCGGCATTGGCGTCTCGCGTTCTCCAAATTTTGCTAAACAACTTGAGTTGAGCCAAAAATAAAAGTTGGAGTTTACAGGTTGGCGAAGAGCATGCAACAAGTTGAGTTCAGTTTGACGAAGTTTTGACCTCCGAAAGCGAATTTCCGTGACCGTTATCAATGTGTTGACACTAGCAGTTTGTAGCTTAATTACCTACTAATCCATAGCTCAAATGACTTGGCACCCTTAATAAGAAAGGTAGAGCTGACCAGGGTGAGCAAACTTCATTTTGGGCCCATTGCTAAATTCAGCCTGGAAGCAGCCCAAATCGGCTCCCCACGTCGGCCATACCGTCGCCCGCCACGTGCTCGGTAAAAGGCCTCAAAGGACGCCGCGTGCCCGTGGACGTGGCCACCATTGCCGAGTTTTCTTGCCGCGTGGCTGCCCTGTCGCGTCCCCGGCGCCCTTCTGGAGTGAAAGCCGTGCAGCCCTCGCCTCTCTACTCGCCCTGCTCGCCTCCTCCCTCGCCTCTGTGCCGCACGCGCGCGCCAGAGCGCGTCCGCCATGGGCAAGCCGAGCCGAGCTCCTCACCGCTGCTGCTGCCTCCACTCTGTCCCTCCTCCATCCGAACCAAGCTCGGCATCACCTTCCCCGTCGTGCGCCGCCCCTTCGGCTCCCCTTTTTCGGCCACCGCAGCCGCCATAGCGCCGTCGCCGCTGTAGCAGCCGCCGGTGCTCCGCTGCTCGCGCGGCCGGCAGGCCACAAGCCGCCTCGGGCCGAGCTGGGAAGCCCAGAGGGTGCGCACGGGCCCATGGTCCCTCCCCACCACTTCCCCCGCCGGCGACGAGGCTCCTCCGGCCGGCAAACAGCGAGCTCCTGCGCTGCTCTTCAAAAATTCCCGTCAAGGACCTCGTCTTAGAATTCGACTAAAGGGAGGGGTCATTCTGCACTGTCATAGACTCATGTGAATAGTGCGCGAGGACTGATTTGTAATTATTTTTGCAGGAACTTTGGAAAATCATAGTAAATTGTAGAAAAATCGTAAAAATAGCAAATGAGGACTTTTTGGAATCCTTGTGAAATTCTCTATGCAGTAGATCCATAATATTGCATGTTTTAGTTTAAAGTTTTCTCTGTAAAAATAGATTTGTGCAGCTAGGTTTTCATTGCTAGATGTATTTGTTATTTTCATAACTGTAGATCTAGGGCTCCAAATGAAGTGAAATTTTTGTGGCATGCTACTCATGTGATGATTGATGTGTGGTAAAAATTTCATGAATTTTGGTTACCATTTGAGTGAGTTATTAGTATATCTTGCTCTCACATGAATTCTTGCAATAACTATTTGTCTTTTTCATAGAGGTTGATATACATGTCCAAATGACTTGAAATTTATACAGTAGACTATTGGGTGTATGTAAGATCTACTGTAATTTTTATAGATTTTATTATGGACTTTTGATATATGTTTATTATTTCACCTTGCTATTTAAATAAATTAAGAAATGCATTAAAAGAAATTATTTAATAATGAACACTATACTTTTTGGTAATCATTTAACATACACTTTATGATGGTTACATTGGTTGTGGCCAAATGTATGTTTGGAATGTAAGTTAATATTTATTCTTGCAATCGATGCTTTCCTGGACAGTTTCTGGGACTTTGGTAATTGCACCATGAAAATGATGTTTGCTGAGAAACATGTTTATAACAAAGTTGTAGATAACTCATTAATCTAGCTTGTGTTAAATTTTGGTGGCATTTGGCCTTATAGTTTGTGAGTAATGACTGTTTCAAGTTGGGTTCCAGAAATAGTTGTTCTCTGGAATCTCTGGACCAGATTCTGTAATTATGCATGTTTGACTTGGTTAACTTAAGAATCATGCTAAGATGATTAAAGATGAATTATAGAAAATTTCATAAGCTTTCCAGAATGTCTTGTTGCATGGCTATTGGATTTGTATAACTCCAGTTATGATCCAAACATGTAGATGTTGTTTGCAGTCCAGAAATTGTCAGATGCTAATTATGGTTGTTTACTCCATGTGTTGCTAAGTGTGACTTATACCCTTGATAATGGTCAAGTTAAGATACTTATGATCTTGTTAAACTTGTGTTATGCTTAATGTGCTTGCCCTCTTTAATTGGTTGTGTGATGTTAGTTAATTAGCTTTTGGTGTCTATGTCTTAATCGTGTGTTTACATGAATGATTATGTGATGCATCTTGTGTTACCATTCATCATATTCATACGCATGCATCTTGCATCTCATTTAGGTTCGCTAGATGCACCACGCGAAGGACGTGATGTTCAAGCCAAACCTGAAGACGGTGTTTGGTGGACCTATCCCGAAGATGGAAGGACTAAACAAGTGTCGGGTTGGGAGATGCTCGCCGAGCGAGTGTCATCTGTCAATCACTAACCCAGTGTTTGATCCCAGGCAAGCCCCGGAGCATTCTAAGCCTCCTACTTTACAAAAGCAATTGAGTATATATATATGTTATATATGTATTGTTGCATTAAGTTATAGGAGTTGATTGAAAACACTTGCTGCATATATATCCTTTTCCTTGTCCCGCAAATATGCCTGAAATCCTATTTTGGTTCGGGATCGAAAATATTGCTTAGCCCTGCTTAGACCGGTAGCAATCGGTGATTTCCTGTCACCGGCAACTATAGGTGGTTACTGGAATACTTTAGCTATGGAATGGATGATATCCTGGAAATAACCAAGTGTTGATGGATAATTGGAGACCGGGCGGAATAAGTATGGGGCAACCAGACAGGGTTCTGGGGTGCTTGTAGTTTCCGCCTGTGTCGATTAAGGACCGACCGTTGTTGGGCCTCGAGTCATGTTGAACGCATGCCTCACATTTAGCTGGCCGAATAAAGTACCTTTCGACCGCGAAGCCGGGAGATTATTCGGGCCGAGTGGATTGCCCGCAACGCACTGTACCGGAGCAGTAGTGGCAGGAAACGGGGGCGCGATGATAAGGCCAAAGAGCAGTCGGGCGGCCCCCGGGTACATGTGGTTCCTGGCAAGCTCGCGACTTTACCTGAATGGTTGACTCGGTGACCAATACCTCACTTTAGCGGGTGAGTGAGGTTTGTGTGAGGAATAAATTACCAGCTGGTTAATAATCGATTCGAATCGCCATCGCTCCTGGATAGTGAGCACTTGACTCGAGTTACTGCATCGTAGTAATGATGATGGAACACAGATGGTTATGTGGATAATGTTGAAAATGCTAAACCTGAGATGGTAACCTTTGATGTTAATGGTTAATCTAGTGATTGCTTTAGCATAGGTGCTTACCTAGATTGAATAGGTTATAATAAATATGATGCAAAAGAACTTAAATTAGTTTATTCATAATAATTTATGCTTTTCGCAAATGAGTCAAGCTAGCCCACTGAAAGAAAGCCTTGCATACTCCTTGGTGTCATATTATTTCTGGTTTATGACGGGTAAGTCTAGCTGAGTACCTTCTCGTACTCAGGGTTTATTCCCACTTGTTGCAGGTTGTGATATAACATAGCTACTGCAAGAGTTGGAAGACTCCGGCTATAGTGGCGGAGTGTGATCATGGGCATGATCCTTCTGAGCTATCTTATCTCTCATGCTTTTGTTGGAAATTGACTTTGGTACTGGCATGTATTTGAACTAAGGTGATATTAGTTTTCAAACTACTTTGCTTCCGCTACTTTCGAACTTGAGTTGTAATAACTCTACTGAACTCCGATATATGTTGAATTACTTATGAAATGGATGTAACATATGACCTGTTATGTTGGACCACTACGATCTTGGCTTGTATGTTGGTTGGTTTGAAATCCCTCGTGATTTTATTGGACTACCGGAGTTATGGGAGCTTAAGTACATGAATTTAATTGCTCCGGCGATTGTTTTTGTACTTTTGTTCTTATAATTTGGGCGGTTCCGTGACAGCTGGTATCGGAGCAAGGTTCAACACTAAACATGTCATATGTGTATTGAAAACAAAAGTTTTTGTTTGCAAAACGATGTTTTTAACAACTTATAGCTACTACATATATAGATTTGTTCAAATCTAAATTTTAAATCTACGTATGCCAGTGGTCATTTCCTTTATGCCCAAATAAGGACCCTTAGGTGGCTTAATTAAGTACTAACTTGGGGGTTTTAAATTTTTGCATCTACGCCCAAGCCAAGGTATGTATGAGTGATAACTTGACCGCACTGTTACCCTGTGGTCGAATGGTAGTGGTAACCTTCATATATGAAATAGCCATATATGTCGCTAGAGTTATATTCTTGCAACGTCGCACCTATGCCAAGGTAAGCGTGAGTTGGGAGAGCATGACCGTTCAACCATCGGTCTAGGGGAGAGTTAGCTATGGTTACTGACATAATTACATGTTTAACCATGTAATTATGAAAGTACTTAATTGTGGGTACATTTGTTGGGTAGCTTTGATACCGACGTATATGCATCTGGGGATGTATGTATGGAGAGTATTTAGTTTACTGCTTTCATTGTGTGCTATATTGGGAATTGTTGGGCTGCAATGAAATTTTCTGCAGGTACGCTAACCACGAATGCGTAAGTTGAATGTAGCTGACGACTAGCCCTTTATCGAGAGAACGCGTATTATGCCACCGACATAGAACGTGATTGCCGCCTTTGGCTGGCAATCTTGTGAGGACGAATAGGACGAAGCATGCATCGTCATGGTTGTTGCTTTGTGCATATAACTATGCTCCTCCCACCTTTGTCCTAATAAATAAGTAACTTGTGATTGATGTGTATGCACTAAGTTGATTACTTTAGCATGCTTTTGTTTTAGCTAAACTTGTAGTTAGCTCTTGTTGAAAAATGCTTGTTAGGTGTGAACCTTATGCTTAGTATTGGATGCTTAAGCTAACCTGACTAATAATCTCAAGTGTCCGCTTAAAACTGTGATGCTGTGTAGATGCTTGTTATATAGGTAGTGTCATAGTTGTCACCTCTTTTGTCCTCGGTGAGCATATGAGTGTTGAAGATGCTTTATCCTAGAACAACACTCACGTTACGTAATCGCATGGTCATCGTCTCTAATTAGATTCTTCCGTAGGAGCCAGAGCCTTAGACGTGGTTGCTAGCCCTTGAATGTTTTTGTATCCATGCCTTGCTTGAACCGTAGGCCCTAGCGTAGTCCCCTTATATGTTTGCTTAGGCCTTGGACGTCCGCTACCTTTTGGAGAATGCCCTTGTTCCATTGACCCACCAAGTTACGTCCTAACGAACGTCGATCTTGACCACAGTGGTTGCTTGCCAAGTTTTGGAGACCATACCCAATTCCATGTTGGACCTCCCGATTGTCTCTCCTACAGATGATCCGAGCAACACTCATCTCTTGTCGTCTGATCTAGAAATCTTTGCTTGCGAATTCAAGTGGCTATCTTATCAACCCAATCTCTGATCGGTGTATCATTTTGTTCTAGAAGTCTGCTAAAGTCCATCTCAACTTCTAACGTCTCTCAACGTTATTAATCTTGATCTCATATTGTTGTCCAACGTGACCGAGAACCCTTGCTCAGTTGTCTTCGTCAATTAAGCTATGTTCCCTTGCGCTGTGTTTTAATCTTCAGATCGCCTCCGTGATGACTCTAAACCTTGTAACTACCCTTGTTTGCTACTCCTCCCTTGTCTGGTGCTTGTTTTACCACCCAATCAGTGTCACTTGATATTCCACTTTGTCTGTGCGTTTAATAATGGTATTACGATTAGCATTCTATGGTGCCGCGACGAAACCGAGAGCCTCCTGTGGGCGCGCACACAAGGTTGTGCTGCTCGGCACGCGCTGGTATCAGGGTTGCTAGTCATGATCCATTATAAAACGACAGTCGATGTGTTATTTCTCGTGACAGTTTTCCTTGGTTATCTCCCTATATCTTATCTGAAGATTCATATCTTAGACCTTATGTAGTAGATATCCCTTAAAGTTGCTAAGAAGATGACCTTTGAAGAACAGTCACCGACATAAACATTAACAGACTGCAAGAGGTGGTAGACGAGTGACTCTCCCGAAGTGTCCTTGTACGACGTCGATCATCGATTGAGCAATGTATGTCATCTTTGTTGAATCGAATGGGCACCTAACACTAAATGATTGGACAAGTTATCCATTGGAAAAGAACCTATTGTCACATGGTGCATATGACCTAACTATCAAAGTCTTGATCCTTGTGTGGATGACAGACATACAGATGAAATCAACTCTCTCTGGTGTGACTCCTTATCTGTAGACTTCGATGCCGACCACTTGTTTGTGCCTCGACTGCAATTATTGTGGTGGTCAAGAGTAAAGGTTAGAACTTTGAGAATTGAGAGACAACTGATTATTTACCAGTAAGAAGGTTAATCTCCAGTCAAGTAACGATTCCTCGATAACTATGATGGTTATGTCTCAACGAACAATAGTAAGCAAAGAAGCCATGAAGCCGGTCAGCAATGCAGGTGTTGCATCTTCTCCAAATGTGCTGTCAAGTCAATTCCATCTTGGACAATCACGTATATAGTGCAAAATATTGTATTCACTAAGTGAAGAACTAGAGAAAGCATGTCCATAGTTTCGATCTGCATCATTGTGCCCCTAAGTACCACAAACAGTTTGGTTTAAGGTTCTATTGGACGAAGTGCCAAAAAAAAATATTCAGAAAAGGTTCCTTATCTACGTAGGGATGCCCTCCATGTGGAATGATGCTTTGTGCTCTGGGAAAACAGCCCACAACTCCAATGCTTGTGCATCGTCAAGATTGGTGACTAAATCAACGGTTGAACTTGTTCCCTGAGAAACATGTCAGGAAGACTATAGCCTCCCCTCTCAGCTAGAGAAAGGCTTCTGCTACTATGAGAAAGATGAGAGAGTGCAAAACACACACCTCAACATGTGAGGCAAAAGAAAAGGAAGAACACGAAATCTGTCTAGAATTTTGTGGCACTACACCCGGTTATCTTCAAGTCAACGGCTAGTGACTCAAACAAAGTTGGATTGACCCCAAACTTGGTAACCTCATTCCTTGCTTAGGACCTTTCAATGTCTTAAGTTGGTATGAGTATTGGTTGAGTAAAACATAGGATTTGAAAGATGTCTTGTCAGCTTGGTCTGATGCCATTTCAGAACAGAGCTATTTTGGTGGATGGGTTGTTGGATAATCAAACGGTGTCCGTTTGAGTTCAATTTTGGCAAGCAATCAGAAGACCCATGGATATATATATGCCCACCAAAATTTGTGCATGTTGGAGTAGTAGTTTATGTGATATGAACAGAAAATAAAAGGGTACAAAATCGGTAATTTCTCTGTTGACTGCGATCATCCTTTGCATTGGAAGGTTATGTTTGTAATGCATGCCAAGAACTTGCAATTGATAGGTATCTTGCTGTTAGACAACCCTCAGTACCCTTGGAAAGACTAATTGCACCCCTATGTGCCTTTGTATAAGAGAATCTTCTTAGATAACATTTGGCAGACATCCAGTACCGACAGAGTCAGCTATCATTTTCACTGTTCCCTCAACAGACTCAGATAATACAGTGTTGGCATCAGAGAAAGAGAACTGCACACGTGGATCAATATGTATTTTCCATCCGTTGGCATCTGAACGAGTGAGTCATCTATGACCGGTATAGACCTTGTCTATTGGTTAGACGGTTTCTGATAGCCTCAAAGAATGATTATCTCGTATATGGACCCAACCCTTATCGGAAGTTGCACATGTTATGCCACTAGAAAATTAAATGCTATGAGTAATTAGTCCATGCTCGTAGTACCCTCTATGCACCATGAACAAAGTACCGTATTGTCTTGGATTCCTCCTAAAGTAACAATACTTCATGGAAGTCAGTGAAGGAAATTCTTCAGACAAAAGTTTCTACATAGAGCGAGTATCAGAAAGTGTCTTGCCCATTAGCCTCTCTGCTACTTGAAGCTAAGTAGCCTAATGCACTTGCAGATGTTGGAATTGGATAACATACTTCTCTTCCCTTGAAAAGTTCTTTGCACCGAATCTCGGGACGCGATTCTTTTAAGGGGGGAGGGCTGTAACACCCGAGGTGTTTGCCACCAGTTAAGCAGTGGGTTTGAGCTCAAATATGATAGATTAAGTGGAGATGAGAATGTCAAGGTCAACCTATGGACAGGAGCCCCAACCTAAACTTGGATGTTGCACCATTGCTTTACATATAGTTCATTTTCAAGATATATGCTCGGGTGGTGTTATTGCAATATCTTCATGTGTCTCACCTTAGTACCTATCTATATTGGTCACTGGAAAAGTTTCATGACGTTTGGAATCAAAAAGTCACATGAAATGATAAGTTATATGCTTGTTGGAATGACTTTACTAAGTGCTGGAATTGCATTATTAAGTGGATGGAAATATAGATCATCACTAAAATCTTGCAACCTTGCCCAAATGACTCTAGATGGACTCTACAACAAAAGTCAAGAAAGGTTCGTGTTGAGCAAATGCCCAGAAAATGCTCCAATTGATCAAAAAGGATAATTTAAGATTTATCGTGATCCTACTTTGGTCAAAGTAGAAATATAGGTTCTATACCAGTTTTGAGGTTGGACCTTAAATGAAAGTTGTAGTCTATATCATGTAGAACAAACTTTGTTTTTGAACCCAGAGCTAGATCAACCTGGAACTAAGTCAAACAGAGGTTCGAAGTTGGAACCTGCTGCTGATTTCAGGACTTAGAAATATTCTAAGTCTAGAATTCGTCGACATCGGCATTGGCGTCTCGCGTTCTCCAAATTTTGCTAAACAACTTGAGTTGAGCCAAAAATAAAAGTTGGAGTTTACAGGTTGGCGAAGAGCATGCAACAAGTTGAGTTCAGTTTGACGAAGTTTTGACCTCCGAAAGCGAATTTCCGTGACCGTTATCAATGTGTTGACACTAGCAGTTTGTAGCTTAATTACCTACTAATCCATAGCTCAAATGACTTGGCACCCTTAATAAGAAAGGTAGAGCTGACCAGGGTGAGCAAACTTCATTTTGGGCCCATTGCTAAATTCAGCCTGGAAGCAGCCCAAATCGGCTCCCCACGTCGGCCATACCGTCGCCCGCCACGTGCTCGGTAAAAGGCCTCAAAGGACGCCGCGTGCCCGTGGACGTGGCCACCATTGCCGAGTTTTCTTGCCGCGTGGCTGCCCTGTCGCGTCCCCGGCGCCCTTCTGGAGTGAAAGCCGTGCAGCCCTCGCCTCTCTACTCGCCCTGCTCGCCTCCTCCCTCGCCTCTGTGCCGCACGCGCGCGCCAGAGCGCGTCCGCCATGGGCAAGCCGAGCCGAGCTCCTCACCGCTGCTGCTGCCTCCACTCTGTCCCTCCTCCATCCGAACCAAGCTCGGCATCACCTTCCCCGTCGTGCGCCGCCCCTTTGGCTCCCCTTTTTCGGCCACCGCAGCCGCCATAGCGCCGTCGCCGCTGTAGCAGCCGCCGGTGCTCCGCTGCTCGCGCGGCCGGCAGGCCACAAGCCGCCTCGGGCCGAGCTGGGAAGCCCAGAGGGTGCGCACGGGCCCATGGTCCCTCCCCACCACTTCCCCCGCCGGCGACGAGGCTCCTCCGGCCGGCAAACAGCGAGCTCCTGCGCTGCTCTTCAAAAATTCCCGTCAAGGACCTCGTCTTAGAATTCGACTAAAGGGAGGGGTCATTCTGCACTGTCATAGACTCATGTGAATAGTGCGCGAGGACTGATTTGTAATTATTTTTGCAGGAACTTTGGAAAATCATAGTAAATTGTAGAAAAATCGTAAAATAGCAAATGAGGACTTTTTGGAATCCTTGTGAAATTCTCTATGCAGTAGATCCATAATATTGCATGTTTTAGTTTAAAGTTTTCTCTGTAAAAATAGATTTGTGCAGCTAGGTTTTCATTGCTAGATGTATTTGTTATTTTCATAACTGTAGATCTAGGGCTCCAAATGAAGTGAAATTTTTGTGGAATGCTACTCATGTGATGATTGATGTGTGGTAAAAATTTCATGAATTTTGGTTACCATTTGAGTGAGTTATTAGTATATCTTGCTCTCACATGAATTCTTGCAATAACTATTTGTCTTTTTCATAGAGGTTGATATACATGTCCAAATGACTTGAAATTTATACAGTAGACTATTGGGTGTATGTAAGATCTACTGTAATTTTTATAGATTTTATTATGGACTTTTGATATATGTTTATTATTTCACCTTGCTATTTAAATAAATTAAGAAATGCATTAAAAGAAATTATTTAATAATGAACACTATACTTTTTGGTAATCATTTAACATACACTTTATGATGGTTACATTGGTTGTGGCCAAATGTATGTTTGGAATGTAAGTTAATATTTATTCTTGCAATCGATGCTTTCCTGGACAGTTTCTGGGACTTTGGTAATTGCACCATGAAAATGATGTTTGCTGAGAAACATGTTTATAACAAAGTTGTAGATAACTCATTAATCTAGCTTGTGTTAAATTTTGGTGGCATTTGGCCTTATAGTTTGTGAGTAATGACTGTTTCAAGTTGGGTTCCAGAAATAGTTGTTCTCTGGAATCTCTGGACCAGATTCTGTAATTATGCATGTTTGACTTGGTTAACTTAAGAATCATGCTAAGATGATTAAAGATGAATTATAGAAAATTTCATAAGCTTTCCAGAATGTCTTGTTGCATGGCTATTGGATTTGTATAACTCCAGTTATGATCCAAACATGTAGATGTTGTTTGCAGTCCAGAAATTGTCAGATGCTAATTATGGTTGTTTACTCCATGTGTTGCTAAGTGTGACTTATACCCTTGATAATGGTCAAGTTAAGATACTTATGATCTTGTTAAACTTGTGTTATGCTTAATGTGCTTGCCCTCTTTAATTGGTTGTGTGATGTTAGTTAATTAGCTTTTGGTGTCTATGTCTTAATCGTGTGTTTACATGAATGATTATGTGATGCATCTTGTGTTACCATTCATCATATTCATACGCATGCATCTTGCATCTCATTTAGGTTCGCTAGATGCACCACGCGAAGGACGTGATGTTCAAGCCAAACCTGAAGACGGTGTTTGGTGGACCTATCCCGAAGATGGAAGGACTAAACAAGTGTCGGGTTGGGAGATGCTCGCCGAGCGAGTGTCATCTGTCAATCACTAACCCAGTGTTTGATCCCAGGCAAGCCCCGGAGCATTCTAAGCCTCCTACTTTACAAAAGCAATTGAGTATATATATATGTTATATATGTATTGTTGCATTAAGTTATAGGAGTTGATTGAAAACACTTGCTGCATATATATCATTTTCCTTGTCCCGCAAATATGCCTGAAATCCTATTTTGGTTCGGGATCGAAAATATTGCTTAGCCCTGCTTAGACCGGTAGCAATCGGTGATTTCCTGTCACCGGCAACTATAGGTGGTTACTGGAATACTTTAGCTATGGAATGGATGATATCCTGGAAATAACTAAGTGTTGATGGATAATTGGAGACCGGGCGGAATAAGTATGGGGCAACCAGACAGGGTTCTGGGGTGCTTGTAGTTTCCGCCTGTGTCGATTAAGGACCGACCGTTGTTGGGCCTCGAGTCATGTTGAACGCATGCCTCACATTTAGCTGGCCGAATAAAGTACCTTTCGACCGCGAAGCCGGGAGATTATTCAGGCCGAGTGGATTGCCCGCAACGCACTGTACCGGAGCAGTAGTGGCAGGAAACGGGGGCGCGATGATAAGGCCAAAGAGCAGTCGGGCGGCCCCCGGGTACATGTGGTTCCTGGCAAGCTCGCGACTTTACCTGAATGGTCGACTCGGTGACCAATACCTCACTTTAGCGGGTGAGTGAGGTTTGTGTGAGGAATAAATTACCAGCTGGTTAATAATCGATTCGAATCGCCATCGCTCCTGGATAGTGAGCACTTGACTCGAGTTACTGCATCGTAGTAATGATGATGGAACACAGATGGTTATGTGGATAATGTTGAAAATGCTAAACCTGAGATGGTAACCTTTGATGTTAATGGTTAATCTAGTGATTGCTTTAGCATAGGTGCTTACCTAGATTGAATAGGTTATAATAAATATGATGCAAAAGAACTTAAATTAGTTTATTCATAATAATTTATGCTTTTCGCAAATGAGTCAAGCTAGCCCACTGAAAGAAAGCCTTGCATACTCCTTGGTGTCATATTATTTCTGGTTTATGACGGGTAAGTCTAGCTGAGTACCTTCTCGTACTCAGGGTTTATTCCCACTTGTTGCAGGTTGTGATATAACATAGCTACTGCAAGAGTTGGAAGACTCCGGCTATAGTGGCGGAGTGTGATCATGGGCATGATCCTTCTGAGCTATCTTATCTCTCATGCTTTTGTTGGAAATTGACTTTGGTACTGGCATGTATTTGAACTAAGGTGATATTAGTTTTCAAACTACTTTGCTTCCGCTACTTTCGAACTTGAGTTGTAATAACTTTACTGAACTCCGATATATGTTGAATTACTTATGAAATGGATGTAACATATGACCTGTTATGTTGGACCACTACGATCTTGGCTTGTATGTTGGTTGGTTTGAAATCCCTCGTGATTTTATTGGACTACCGGAGTTATGGGAGCTTAAGTACATGAATTTAATTGCTCCGGCGATTGTTTTTGTACTTTTGTTCTTATAATTTGGGCGGTTCCGTGACAAAAAAAGGACACTTTATCATAGGCTTGAAATCAAGCTTAAAATGCCCCCATTTAACTTTTTCCTACTCAATTCATGAATTGTTTCGCAAAGGAATGAGACACCTTCCAAATGTTTCTACCAAGTAGGAAGGTCATCTATGATGTCCATACCACCTTTAGTGGTACCATGTTGATCCTATTTGTTGAAGCCTTCATGAAGATTCTGAAACTCACATTTAGTAAGCAAATTAGTCTACATAATTGAATTCTAATAGCTTTTTTTACTATTTGGCATTAATGTTATATTCCCAATGTTGAGGCTAAAAGAGGTAGTTCTGTCTTATAAAAACTCATATCCTGATCTCTACACCCGCTGTTGAAATAAGCGATTAAAGAAAACATCATCCCAGTGCAAGATTTACCATGGAAAACAAGTAGCGGTGCATTTTTTTACTAAAAACCATTAAGAAATAGAGGTAGTCTGTTCCACTCATTACAAACAATGCACAAGAGAAGCACCAATCAGGGATAAGTATAGTTGTGTTTTGCATGGGATGATTTGGGATCAAGAGAGATGAGATGGAAGCTTATGGCATGTATAACCCACAAACAACAAATTATCTGTAAGTTTTCTCCAACTCACACATAGACGATTGAAAAATACAACTTGTATAATGGACTATTTGTCTAGTTGTCTGCAAATTGTTTAATACTTCCATTTATCTATGACCAAACATAAATATAATTTTTATATACCATTGTCTTGCTTGTTGATACAAAATAGATCAAGCAAATAAGATGAACATGATTGCCATATTATATAGGACCATCAATATAAATGATATATTAGTATAGTTATATATAAAAGTAAAAACTAATATAATAGTTTTTTTTCAAAAATCAAATAATACATAATAGGATTACATCAGTTTTGTTTAGCTTTCTTTGTTTCTATAGTGCTGCCCATGTGCACTAAATCGTAATAAGATTACATTAGCTTACTCTAAAAAATCATATTTTTTTGGCGCTCATACGTAGCCTAAAAATATCATAACAGAAATAGTAGATCATTTTTTTACTCCCTAACAAAAGCTTTGCTAGTGGTGAAACTTTTAAATGTAAGGTTACACTGATATGAGTAACTTAAGTAAATTTTTGCAGGATTTATTGAGCACAACAATTTTCTAACAAATACACTAAGGGTTTCACAAAATAAAAAAAATATGGCAAACATCCAAGGTCTAACATGTGTTTTATCTCTTCTAGGTTGTAACCCTGGTCGAAAGGAACCTAGCAAAATTTGAATCATATTTTTTTATTTTAAGTCGATTTTATATGGATTTTATAAATTCCAGCCAGTTTGCTCATTCTATCAAACGTGTAACATGTGTTTTATCACTTCTAGGTTATATATAGTTTTCGTTGAAAGGAATCTAACAAATTTAGAACCATAATTTTCAGATTTGATTTTGATTTTATATGGATTTGTAAATTCTAGCCGATTTGCTAAGAAGCTAATAAACTACTTTGCATTAGAAAACCCTAAACTTTATGTAAATCCTAAGATGAAATTTATTTCTCTCTTATTTTATTGTACCTTTTCAGAATTGGTAACTAACAACCGCATGTTTTCCTGGCCGGCAACAACCGTTTTTGTGGCCGTGCGATCTGCTCGCTAGTGGCTGGGATTGACAGCGCGGCAGCACGCGTGGTCCTATCTGTAACTGCCCCCATGACCGACGTCTGCAGGCGCAGGCGCCGCGAGCGCACGCCGCCACTAGCCTCCTCGCCGCGCCGCGTCTGTCTCCTCCCTGTCTCCTGCTCTTCCAGGTCGGGTCGGGGTCGGGGACGGGGACCGGGGCGTCAGGCCCGAGCATGGAAATCATTTGTGAATAATTTGTGAAATTTGTGAACAATTTGATATATATTTTTCTTCAAGTTACATCGCTCCGTCTAATAAATTACACTGAAAAATCATTGTAAATATAGTAATAAAGCGATGTAAATATAGCTATAAGAAAATGGAAGTGCATAGGAAAAATCTGGTGGTTGGAAAAGATGTCTACTTTTCAGCCAATAAACAGTGTTTTCTTCTCACGACAAATCGACGTAAGCATCAGCACAACCTGTTATTGGCTACACAATTCTCACTTTTCACCGGAACCCTCCACTTCTTTCTATTCTTGCTATTAACTCCTTTTGTCCAAACACATCACGAAAGCACGCATGTACCGGGGAATGGATGCTAAATTGCTAATGCTATGGGCGGGCGGGACTGGCCGCGCCATCGCCTGAGAATGTTCGTGGGCTCTGCTGCTGTGAGAATAGGACGAGAAGGGAGAGGGCAGGGAATAGGCAGCGTCTGCACGCACGGGATCGAGTCATTGGTCCGGTCCTCGAGAGAAAGACGCGGCCTACAACGCGCCCTCGATTTTTCACGAGCCTTTTTATTGTGTACCATTAAAAAAGATGGCATTTTTCATAGGCTACTAAAAAGTTTGTTCTTACCTAGATGCCATGGCACTTTATTTCTTTGCCTTCCAACCCCATTTCGTCCAATTTCACTGGTAACGGTATGTAACGGTGACGAGAAAAGATCGAAATGCCCTCAGGCCAGAGAGGCTATATAAAACTACCGTTTGCTGTGTGCCACTCCCTGACCGAGCGTCTGGGCACCAAGATGGATTATAAGCTAACTGGTTTATGCCGTCGATCATTTGCGCTAGCAATTAGCAAAGGAAAAAAAACAAAACTTATATACGTGTACACGTACGAAGAAAAGACGCAAGCTAGCATGTGCTTTGACCCGCTCCGTGGCGCACCACAGCCCCACCTCGCCGCCCTGGAGGAGGCCCCGGAGCCGGTCGCACTCGGCATGGGCGGCCTCCAGCTCGTCCCGCGTGTCATAGAGCCAGGCTTTCACCTGCTTCGCCTCCATGGTGACCGCGGACAGCGCCTTCTCCCGGTCGTTCGACGCTTTTCGGCTCCGCTCCTCGGCCTACGCCGACGCGCGGAGCCTGGCACAGAGCCCGTTGATCTCCTCGTCCATGCTGCCGAACATGAGGTCCATGACGCTCCACTGCTGTTGCGCGGCTGGCTCGGCGGTGGCTGCGCCACCCTCGCCCTGCTACTGCTGCTAGCGCAGCGCCATGTCCTCGAGCCTGGCCTCCTTGAGTGCGACCTTGGCTGGCTCCAGCAGTCCCTGGCTAGGCAGCTAGCACGCCGCCCGTGATCTTGTGCAGCTCCTGGAGTCCTGCTTGGTCAGGTGTGCGTAGGTGCCGAAGGAGATGTAGAGCACGGAGTGGACCTGGCTGGCTGAGCGTCCAGCCACCGGACCAGGAGCAGTCGGACTCTGCCCACATGGACGTGGCCATGGTGCTGCGCGCGAAGCCCGTCGTCGCCGGGAAGATGCCCGGTCGTCCACTGACCCGCTGGAACAGGGAGCACGCAGAGGAGTGGTGCGCTTGTCAGGTCGCACCTCCACGCTGCATCATCTTCAAGGCGCTCGACGAGGCCCGTGGCGCCGACTACGTACGTCCTCGGCAACAACGTGGAGGAGCTGGAGCCGTCGACCATCGCCTCCTGCAGTCCTATCGGCAGAGTCACTGCACAACGGTGGCGAAGAACTGGGCGCGTGGCGCAGGAGAGGCGAGGAGGGGACGTGACGACCGGTGGTGCGACGTGCAGAGCTGGCGCTGGGGTGCGCAACCAAGTGTCCGCAGCCGCAGGGGAGCTGGGTGCCGTCCATGATGAAGTCCGCGAGCGCTCTGGTAGCGTGAACGCGCGAGCAGTGGGCTCTGGCGCCGGGGCACGCAGGGGCAGGGCTGGAGCCGAGGATCCAAAAGCGGCCGGCGGCGAGCTACGCACGTGCAACATCGGGCTCTACAGGCTGAGGAGAAAGAAGGGGCCCAGTGACTTACAGCTTGGCCCCACACAGCCTCCTCATATGCCCCTCTGTGTCAAAGGGTAACATGGATAAATTTTCACCTAGGTCCCACCTGCCAGGGTTGTCAAACGGTCGAAAACAAGCAGAACGTGGACGGAATGGCTTGGGAGGTAAAGAAATAAAGTGTCATGGCACCTAGGTAAGAACGCACTTTTTAGTGACCTGTAGAAAAATGCCATCTTTTTTAATGGTACACAGGGAAAAGGCTCATTTTTCAGAGCACGAGCCGAAGCCAGCGTCTCGGCATGTACAACCAAGGGACAGGAGGTCGTCTCTAATAGGCTGGAATGTGACGCATAGACAATGAAAAAGACAGGTCGTACAACTCAAAGACGAGAGGTCATCTGCAAGCACTTTAATGCTTCACATATTGCCAAGATCAATGATGAATATCAATTTGTATACCATTGTGTTGCCTTTCATAAAAAATGATTCAAGCATGAACATCAACTTAACTTGCTGCCATATGTGCTCGAATAAACAAACATGCATAAACTGGAAAATGAGCACATTTGGCTATTCGTTTTCTCATGTGAAATCAGCACAGGCAGAGACGACAGTGAAATGAGCACATTCAGAAACTGCAGTTTAACTGAATCAACTATTAACTGAACAGAAGTTTCAGGACAGATCACCACCACCATCTCATTTTCTGAAAAGCTCCTAAGACTGCAATGGTAATAGTTGTCAAAATCAAGGTAAACAATATACTCAGATTCACATAATAGATGATAACTGAAAAAAAAATCTATAGACAAGACTCAGTTTCAGCAAGTAGATAGCAACTCAGAGAAATAAAATAGATCACTGTGCTGTCAAGAAACAACCGCAACTCAGACCCTGATTAATTCCCACCTAAAAACTTTTCATCCTGTCCCCTGAGGTGGACCGGGGGGGCAGTACAGTAGATTCATTTAAATAACTACATAAATCTTGCTATTTATAGCACAAAAAATATCAATTTCACCTTTTTTTGGTTAAAATATGATGATTTTGGTTAGAAATAGTGTAATTTTTTTTTGAAAAGTTGTTGAAATATTTAATTATGTATATTTTATCACACTAAAAAATGCGATCACATTTATTTGGCCCCCTTAATCAAAATCGCTAGCTCCGCCTCTACCCATCCCATCGAATGTTTGAACACATGTGTGGAGCATTAAATATAGATAAAAAATAACTAATTGCACAGTTTGCATGGATTTTACGAGATGAATCTTTTTAAGCCTAATCAGTCCATGATTAGCCATAATTGCTACAGTAATGCTAATGAAGGATTAATTAGGCTTAATAAATTCTTCTCGCTGTTTTCAGACGAGTTATGTAATTAGTTTTTTTATTAGTATGCGAACACCTCCTCCAACATCCCATAAAACATCCGATGTGACACAAAAACTTTTCACCCACAAACTATCCAAAGCCTCGTAATACAAATACGCTTCGCACCATCAGTCCATCACAACCCGTGCCTGAATCAGAAGATAGATACGGGGTTTGCACATGTGAGATAGCTTGGCTGCCGCGCCCGGGACCGAGACGGTGTGGTCAGAGAGCACGCTGGAGCGGGGAATGTGGTGCCGTCGCCGCCAATGCCCAGTGCAGGGATCCTCAGCTGGAGGTCGTCCGCATCCGCCCCCAATGCGAAGCTGCTACGCGACCGAGGGAGCGGCTGAGCGGGCCGCCACCGATCCGCTTTTGCAACCGATGGTGTGGACCGCCGCCGCCGCCGCTGCCGATGACATGCCTTTGCGCGGACATCTCGAGCACTGTCGCTGAAGAATATTTTGGCCCGACGGCTCCCTCCCGCCAACGCGAGCGCCACGGATCTGCGCTCCGTCGAGTCAGGAAGATAGCATCGTACAACGCTGCTCGGGTCGTCTTCTCAACATTGGAGCAGGGGCCGGCTCCGTCGCCTCGCGAGGCGACGCTGCTCCGTCTCCGGGCTTCGACTTCGACAGGGAGATATTTGTAAAAACGGCGACGAAGGGATGGGGTCAAGAGACCCGTTGTACGTGCCCACCTCAGCTGCTGCTTGAGGGGCACGGACGGCTTTAAAAAAGTTGCTCCTTGAGTACTAAAAAACGCTAATGCTACACCGCGAGGAGTCCATCCCGTGTCCGTCGTCCAGACGCGCTCTCTCAAAACAAAAAAAAACTATCTACGCTTGTCCCACTCCGCCTCTCTTGCACGTCTCAAACTACGCTGCGCCACGCCCACTCTGCGGTGGTGGCGCGGTCCCCCGTGGTGCCCCATCCCTCGCGGCTCCTCCGTCTCCCACCGAGCCATGTCATGCCTCGTCTTTCGCTGCATCATGCCGTGCCTCGTCCTTCGTCGCACCCAGGCCAGGCGCCCAGGAGGGGCCATCGCTGGCTGGGCCCACACTAAGCGTAGGCGCAGTTGGCCACTGTCAGGCCGCGCCACCATCCTCAGCCACTGGTTGGCCAGAACCGGTCGTTCCCCTACTCTGCGCTGCGTCATACTGAAAAAGAAGAAGGGTAAAAGCGCATATTGCAAGCATGTATTTCAAGTGCTTCAGATGTTTCATAGGTATATTGCAATTGTTTCATATGGATGTTGTAAAAGTAAATCAAGATGTTGCATATGTTGCAATGGTTGTACACATATGTTGCAAGCTTCTTTTTCCAACGTTTCTTCTGTTTTTTCAGACGTATGTTGCAAATGTGTTTATTTGGATATTGCATATGTTTCACACATATGTTGCAATTGTTTTATCTGAATGTTGGTGTTTTTTGCAAGTGTTTCAGATGCATGTTTCAAGTGTTTCATCTATCTTCGGATGTATATTGCAAGTGTTGCATCTGGATGCTTGAAAAGTAGATCGGATGTTGCATCTCCCTCCTCGCCTTCCGCTATCTCGCCTCGATATCTCCTCCTCGCCTTCTACTGCTTTGCATCATTCTTAGACTGTGGAGGGGCCGCTGGGGGATGGCGGCGTGGACGCGAGCGGAGAGCGCACGCTCTCCCCTTCTATAGCGTGGGTAGGAATAGGCTTTCATTGGACTCCGGTTGGTGGGTAAGGATACCGCTTCCGTTGCTAGTCCAAGCCCATGTATCGAGTCACGGTTGGCTGGTGGGAGCTGCGTCCGAACACGCTGTTGGGGCGGACGTCTGGGTGCTAGCCATCCCCATAAAAAAATCATGTTCCCCCTCGAATCAAAAACAATATGATCAAATGATGAACAGTACTATAACCGAAGAAGATGCTACAGCCGAATCAAGATTGTGGAGGTGGCGAAATGCCATATTAGTAGCATGCTGCGAAGCCGAAATGGTTACATTATTGTTCGGAAAATACCTGAACTTTTGAGACCAACAAATCAAAACTTTTTGACCGAATTCAGGTGGGAAAACCTCAACCTATTTTTTTATAATATATTATTCTAGGCCTATTTAATTCGCTCCCGCGCGGTGGGTGGGGGGGTGTCGAACCTAGGCCTGCTAGATGTTATTCATGTACTCTAACCACTAGGCTAGAGGCCCTTTCGCACCAACAAATCAAACTGGTGCAGGAATCAGCAAAGAATGAGTACCGAAGAACAATCAAAGAATCAGCAAAGTATGAGTACTGAAGAACAATCAAGAACAATCAAATGCCTTCTTTGTCTCTTGATTGTATAGCTGGGCTCTTTTTTGTAACACTTTTGCATCTTTTATATATATTATATAGTCAGTAGGGGGGCAACCCCTCCTGTTCTCCTGAAAAAAGAGCATACAAGTGAATGATTTGAACATTTTTTTTCAAAACGCGTGACTAGTATTTCATTAAGAGGAGAGTTAATATACCATGCATCGTCCGAAAGCATGCCTCTGAATTTTTCCCCCCTCAAGTGCCTGAAATTAGCGGGAACTACTGACAAGCTCTACAATACTTGTACATATAAAACTCCCAAAATACCACAACAGACCCTAGTCTAGCATCACAAAATCGCTTCAAATTCCACCAAAAGTGTCACAAGATCTGTCATCTCCAAATCCTGCATCATAGAGGGGACCAAATGAGCCATGGCAGCAGCAAAAACTAATGTAAATGAGAAAACAAGCTTACATAGAACATTAGGAAGAATGGAATAATCTTTCTATAGATCATCGCTTGACTCCACAGCTGTGGTGCCTATAAAGAAATGAGAATTTTGGTCAGTATAAGAATGAGACTGGATGAAAGAAAGAGGCATGAAATGAACAGGTCTACCAGCTGGTTTGAGCCAATCCTGAACACAGACAAGCTCTTCAACCCAGTAGTTGCTTCGTGACTCTGTAATTGCTATTATTGCAGTCCTTGAAGCTACCTTGCAATCAAAACTGCAGGGTAGGGCCAATATATCACGTGCCATTCGAGCAATTGTAGGATAGGTCAAGTCATGCTCCTTCCACCATTCGAGAGCACTGGAGTCACCTGTTGTCAGACATGGCTCTTGCAAGTACTGATACAATTCAGACAACTTTCGCTCACCGTATGGATATTCAGATTGATAAAAATATTCTATCAGCATATCTCCACTCACTACAGTTTCCTTGCTAGTTTTAGCCCCAGAAGTGCTGTTATGGTCTTCCACCAGATTTGAGTACTCATTAAAGAGGCTGGCCAATGTATCAAGCACTTCTTGAAGATAATCATCCATATCATCATCAAAAGTGTCACAATCAAGACGAAGACGGGACATGACATGCCTCAGACGGTATTTAGGATCCATGACCATTGGCATAAAAAAATGCAAGCAACAGACTCTCCAGGTTTCCATGAATTTCCTTTTCATCTTTTCCCGCACTTCAGAAAATGCTTCCTCTTTCCTTGATGTGTACATAAAAGCTTTGCGATGCACCACTTTCTTCACATCCCACAACTTGTCAAAAAAATTAGTTGGACTAGGAAAACTGTGCATGGAGTCCATGTGTTTGTGAAAATCCTGCAAGATCTTACAAATTTTCTTTGCATGTTTCCAGTCTTTCGTTGAAGGTGCATAGTTGCAGTTAGAATACTGTACTACTGAAGGAGTGGGGCCTGTTGTATACTTGGAAAACTTTGCTGACTTCCCCATGTATGTGTCCAGCTCATCCAACCCCACCTGAATAACCTGATCAAGTACATGAGTTGCATAACGTACCACAAAGAAGCTACGGTTTGCAGCAAGTTTGTTCTGTTTCTGTAGACTAGCTTTGACATCCAAAGCCACTGTGTCATCAATGAATGCATCATCTAGTATAATGCTGAAAATCTTGCCACCAAGATGCCATTTTATAATAGACGCCCATATGATATCACCCAGTTCTTTTGCATTGCAAGAGGGATTCACGGCATGAAATCTGATGATCTTTTGTTGCTTCTCCCATTTGTCATCGATGTAGTGAACAGTCAAGCACAAGAATGCCAGGTGTGGACGTGGATCATAGCGCCACACATAAGCACTCAAGCAAACACGGCTGCGCAAGGCTATTAACTTCTCCTTGAGCTTGGACTCTTCTTGCTCACACAAGTTCAAAAAGTGTGTATTCAGATACAAGAAGGATGGCATCTTGACCATAGGATTCAAGTAAGCAACTAGTTTCTTGAATCTATCTTGTTCCATCATGCTTGGGTTGTGTCCGTGTATGGACAATACCCTGACAATTTCTTCATGAGAAAAATTCAGTTTAACCTCCTGATTCTTGCAATTAATGCCAGTAGGTATGGCCTGCTTGAGTGAAGCAAGATTCTTCTGCTCAGGCACTACAAGTTTGTCATGAGACCCATTCTGATCAACCTCCTGGTTCTTTGTATTTGTGTCATTGGTATGAACACCAGGCAAGGTAAGCCCCTGTTCAGGTGAGGCATCTGTTGTGCCCGAGTGTTTCTTTTGGCTCGATGGAAAGAAAGGTAGCTTCTTCTGCATTGGGTCTGGCAAGGATGTGTGCTCGTGCTGCCTTGGCCGCTTGTGAGTCCCCGTGCTACAATTGGCCTGATGCCGTAGGAGGCTGCCAGTGCCATTGGTGCTGCTGCAGTTGTAGACCCGGTGGCAGTGCTTGCACTCAGCCCGCGCCACCTTCCCATCGACAAAGGAGGGTATGAAGTCATCCCACACCTTCGACCGGAGCCTTTTATTGGACATTATGCCTGAGTAGAGTGGGTTGGTGTTGCTGTCAGCGCTCTCCTCTTTTTCATCTTCACCTTTATTGGCATTCTCATCCACATCTTGCATGCCTAGGCAGCCAGAGCCACAAATTAAGAATATGAAACAAATTTAGCGGAGTTATGATGCTATTTGAACATTGCCTTAATGCAGCCATACGTTTTTGATTCGAAGCATTATCTGAAGTTCTGAACAGACTATTTCATACAACATAGAAGAGATTATTTGGGGAGGTTAACTGCACGGGCGGAGCCTTGTGGAGGCCAAACTGGGCTCCCCCCCCCCTGTCTGTGACAGTTTAGACCGAGAAAATCCTATTTGCTTGTTACACTCTGCATGCCACCATGCAAGCACACCAAATGCACTATCCCCCCACATCAGCCCCCTATTGATTGCTCTTAAATTTAGTATGTTGCTGCTAAAGCCAGTCTCAGTGGAAAGTAACACCCTCTGCACTCCGAACATTAATAGTGCGGTAGTCCAATTTGATAACTACATACTAGTAATCATGTTTAGCTCATTTCAAACTCTGGATGAGCACAGCCTGTACAAGCAAACAAGTAGTAGTATCATTTTTCTACCCCCACTCTCACGCTCAGACATGCAAGTGTGCACTGGCCCAGGAAGTGCTCACCAATAGCCATGCTGAGCTTTGGTAAGCTACAAGCTAGCCTATTGCAGTATTGATACAAGCTATTCATTTTTTGCTATGCCCATTACAATCAGCTGTACAGTGTAGCTTTGCAAAACATAGCAATTGTGAAATTCCTTTTAATGACCATTTGCGTTGTGCAATACTGAAATCCCCCCCCTCCCTTAATTTCACCTCATCCCCCGCCACTGGTTAACTGGATAAACTTTCATTCGAAAAGTGTACCAGAAATGGCACGGTAGTTGGATATGGAGCAACAGACACTTAAAGCTAAGTATCTCGGTACTTGAGTAATGTCAAATACAATTGAACAAACTTGCAGTTGGGAGTCTAAGTTAACTGTTTCTCATGGGTGGGTAATCGTACACACCTAGTGAATGGAAGAGTAAATGTTTTTTTTGACACTTGAACAATCAATTAAGAATTGTAGATAAATAACATTTTGGAGATGTAAACGACATAGAGCAACATCCGTACCCTTCACATTCACCATGTTGGGAGCAGGGGCGGACTCAGCAAAGGAACATGGATGTACACATGTACACCCAATAATTTTTGCAAAAGGTTTCCGAAGCTAGGAGGGATCAAATGCCCAAATGCCTTTAGGTTAGGGTTTGGGTACTCGGCTTCGCACAGCAGGAATGGAAGAGAAGGGGTGGGAATACCTGGTGGGCGCTCGTCGCTGGCGAAGAGACCGCCTCAACCTGGCGTAGGGCGGCGGCGGCCCTCCAGTCGTCGGAGTCTCGGAGAGCTAGAGGGGGAGAGAGTGAGAGACAGAAACGCACGCGGTTTCAACCGTGAACCGAAAATGCGGCGGACGGCCGGCCCAGCCCGGGGAGAGCGCACGCGCACCCGCTCGCGGGCCTTCTTAGGCCGTTATTTTCACACATTTATTTTGTATATATAAGCATTTGCATGAAGTTTAAAAAAGCATATGTGAGCATCTAAATTAAATTCCAATTTCACCGTTTTGCTTCTACGATAAATTATGAAAACAAAATTTCGCATGGATATATCTAGATAAAGTTTTATTAACAAATAGTTTTCTCATAAAGAAAGAATATTTTCTTCTATTAAGCAAAGGCAATGTTCAAGATCCAAGATAAAATGTTGTCTTCATAGAAAAATGTGCTGCGTTTAGGGTAACAATATTTCAAATCTTAGAGAATTAAATTCTAGGTTTATGCGATGTGAATGGTATTGTAAAAGATATTTATCTATTTGGCACTGAAACAAATTAGTCTTCCGTATTTAGCACTCGAAAATTTGAACTTTCTTATCTAGCACCTAGTTGAAATTTCCTTTCGTAAATGGCACTACCGTCCATTTGTGACAGTAACGGGCATCAAGTGCTTGGGCAAAATGACATGAATGCCCTTGTTTGCAGCAGGAGCCCATGGTACCAAACATGGAAAGAATTAGTAAATAGGTTGTCAAATAAGGAAATCATAAAAGGTTATTTGAATTGGTGACATTATAATTTTTACGGATCGGAAATAAACCATTACTATTTAGGCCGATATAATTAATTCCATTGATGTTTGAAACCTGTCTTTTTAAACTCTTTATAAACGTTATAGAGCCCATCAGCAGGTTACTGTGTTCTTATATTGCGTAAACTCAGCCGACATGTGGGCCCATAGGCCTTTCTTGCCCCACGGCTATGTGAATAATCAAAGATACATTGTGGAACATCTTAAATTATGGATTAAAAGTCTATTGAATATAGAGCAAAAAATACGGAAGACTAATGCTGTGATATAATAGAAAACAATGCAGAGGAAATGCTATGAAATATATAGAAAAAACATAATAAATAAATAAGTTAAATACAAAAACAAAATAAATAAAACATATGAAATATAAAGGAAAGGTAAAATAAAACTAATAAAAAAGTAAAAAAAATAAAACCATGTAATAGAGAAAAATAAAAAAAATATTATCATATGGATACTACTCATCAAACAGCCTAAAAGTATATCATAGAATATTTCATGGGTGCTATGTGAATAATCAAAGATACATTGTGGAACATCTTAAATTATGGATAAAAAGTCTATAGAATATAGAGCAAAAAAAATTATAAATTCATGGATATGGGGCGGGAAAGTTTAGCCTTGGCTGCAATGGAATGAATAACGAAATTTGGGAAAGGTTTCTCGCCGTCGCCAATACAGGAGAGCATCGACCACCCCGCGGGGAAAAGAAACTAAAAGCATGCTTGGTTTCTTCGCCGGCTCAGCTCGCATCGCCTCGACCGATTTTTTTTGTTTTTGTTCCTTTTTTTTTAAAGATATTCACAAATACGTCTTTGTGGTATTTTTTTTTAAAAATAGACCCTGACCTCGCCGCCTTGACAATTGGCGCTGAGCTTATATGTCTCGGCGTCAATTGCTCTTGCGCCGAGATCCAGGGTCATTTTCTATGTGTCGTTGACGTGGCTGTCTGCGTGGCGCGGATGTGGCATGAGCTTGGCACCGAGCTTGGAGCCGTAGATCTTGGCGCCAAGCTCAGCGCCGAGCTATGAAAATTGACAAATTTGATTTTTTACTATGACTTGGATATTGAGAAATGTGGCTAACTCTAGAGTTTTTACAGTGACTTGTTGTACGATCACTTAAAACAGTCTAGAAATACTTAAGATAAAAAAATTTGCCTGACCAAATGGAACTACAGCACGTCCGAGTGGCACAGTGCAGAGCTGGGCTCCTACAGCACGGCCCTGCATCTCCATGCGTTTGTTGCATTGCTAACAGGAGTAGTAGTACGTACTACGTGCATGCATCGGTGCATGCAACGAACCGTATGTGCATGTGCAGACATGCAATAACGGACGCAACATACCTCACCTGTAAGCACGTGGAAATATGGCTAAGTCTAGAATTTATGATTGTGGCTAAGTCTGATTTTTTATCGTGGCTAAGTCCAAACTTGATGAGACTTGTTTTGTTGTCATCTCCTCAGAGAGTATTCAAACTCAAATTGAGTTGCTATACAAATTTAGAAGATAAAATGTCGCAAACATACCAATTCACTACCGGAGTTGCTATACAAATTTAGAAGATAAAATGTCGTAAACATGCCAATTCACTATCGGCGATCAGGGAATTAGAAAGATTTGGAGGGGCAAAAACAGCACTATATTCGAACTTGTGGTCACTATTTGGCCATTTTAAAGACAGATTTAGGTTTAGGTCCAAAAGCAAAGTTTATTTTACTCAACTCAAACTACAACTTCTATTAAAGTTGAAACTTCATATTTAGAAAAGAAACTATAGTTTTACTCTGGTCAAAACAACATCATGACAAAAAGAGTTAACTATTGATCGAACACTTAGAAGCATTTTTAGGCTAGTCCATGAATATAAACCATAGATTATTTTTTATCTTAAGTATTTCTAGACTGCTTTAAGTGACATACAACAAGTCACTGTAAAAACTCTAGAGTTAGCTACATTTCTCAATATCTAAGTTATGGTAAAAATTCAAATTTGTCAATTTCCATAGCTCGGCGCCGTAGCAATTGGCGCCGAGCTCATGCCACGTCCGTGCCACGCAGACAGCCACATCAACGACACGCAAAAAAATGACCCTGGACCTCGGCGCCAATGACCATGGCGCCGAGACGTGCATTCAAGGCGCCAAACCCAGGGTCTATATTTTGAAAGGATACCTATATAGACGTATTTGTGAATATCTTTAAAGAAAAAAGGCCTAAAAAAAAGTCGGTCGCCTCGCGCTTGAGTGGGCAAGGCTAACCTTGCTAGGCCAAAGCCAAATTGGCTCGCCCATGAAAGCAAGGAAAAAAAGCTTGACCGTACAGACCATGAGGTGATCTAGCCTGCCAAACCAAACACATGTCTCTCCCAGTTTTTTTTAGCTTGCCAAGGTAAAACAATATCAGCCAAAGAATCAAGCAGCACCTAAGAGTGAGCTTCGTGGGTGGTTTTCATGTGATCCTTGTTGGGCTTCGGCAACAGCTTATTTATCGATTTTACACATGTTTTTTTAGAAAAAAAAAAGAACTTTGGTCTTGCTACTCCCGTCAGCCACAAATATAATTTCGGGACATTGACGTAACACAACTTTGATTAACAATTTCTATTTGTAATATATTTTTATTACATAGTAAAATTATAACGAGCACATTCCAAAGGGAATATGCACGTGATTGTCATTGTCCATTAAAAAAGACGTCCCCAATGAAATTTCCCAAAGTTTTGATTTTTTAATAACCAAAACACTTCCAGTATTTGCAACAGTTCCAAAGGAAAGAGAGAAGTTAAGTCGCAAAAAAAAGGAAAGAGAGAAGTTGTGGATCATGCAAAATTCAAGAACGCTGGTTACCAAAGATCGGTCTCTGGTTAACGGCAGTACCTGGCCTGATTCTCCGTGGACCAGGCTGGACAGTTTTGGCCGTGTTGAAATTCAGGTTGTAAAATTTTAAAGTGTCACATCGGCTGTTAGATCATTTCCAAGAGTTTGACCTATTTTGTTTGCTAACTCCTAAATAATTATGAGGAGAAAAAAAAAGCCATCTTGAATAGTATCTCATAATTGACTTCCACGATATCAGATTTGTGGACTCACTCGTAATCCCGTGTGGTTTTTTTTCCTCCACCGTGAGGTCGCGACCCCCCATCTACGTCGCCGCCGCACGCCTTCACCCTTCTCTCGAGCAGCAGCCGGTGGCAGCCAGGCAAGGCCCGCACCCTGCTGATCGCCGGTTGCTCCCAGCCTGGCTGCCGGACCTCCAGCCGGCGGCCAAGCACAGCAGGAGGTCAGCCTCGCCCAGCCGCGCCGGGTAGCAGCAGCAGGCTCCCCAACTTCGTCGAGCCGCCATGAGTGCTTCGAGACCATATTTTTTTTCGTAAACCTGTGATCTATACTGTTTGTGCTTAAGGTGTAATTTTAGCCGGCAATCAAGTAGTAGCATCCAGTACCAGTATCAGCAGCAGGAGAAAAAGGAGCACCACCAGCTAGCAGACGAGCAGACAAGGAGCAGCAGCAGCTAGCAGACGAGCAGACAAAGATGCGCGCGACGGAGCCGCGACCAATTTGTAAGATACGGGTATTTTGGAGATAAGTTTTCTCTTTTTTTTAATTTCATGGATGAGAAAGGGATATGAGGTATTTTTGGAGATGTTAGGTGTCATATGAGAGTGTTCGGATAGTAATAATAAAACAAATTACAGAAATCCTCAGTACTCCGCGAGACGAATTTATTAAGCCTAGCATCTCCAAGAGTTTGCCAAAATTCACTTGGCAAATATCGTGATTTGGTAACTCGCTAAAATATATGACAAGTAAAAAAAATAGACTCTCTCTAAGAGTTTGTCATTTGGACTTGGTAAAATAAGAAAAGACCTGCTAAGCGAACGAAGAGCCCCGCTAAGAAACGAAGAGCCCCGCTAGGAAACGAAGAGTCCCGCTTAAATATGCACGCGAAGCCGGATGCGCGAGCGATGCGCGCTCGCGCTCAGCGCGCAAATATGCGCGTGGAGGGGGGATTTGCCAAGTTGAATGCCAAACTGTTGGAGCATAATTTTTCCTATTTTACCAAAAATAGATGAATACCAAGTTGATTTGGCAAACTCTTGGAGATGCTCAATTTAGCATTAGCACATGGTACTGTTGCTTTATTGTAGCACCACATTATCACATCATTGACTACTTAGGCTTAAAAAATTCGTCTCGCAAATTAGACGCAATCTATGCAATTAATTATTTTTTTAATTTATATTTCATACTCGATGCATGTATTCAAACATCTGATAAGACAGAGACTCAATTTAGGAGGAACTAAACAAGACCCCATCACGCATTAATGACAGTTGGCCTACGCTATCAACTCAATTTAGGGCATGTATATACCCGTCTGTATTGTCAGTATATTTTAAAAAAGAAACCCGGTTGTGAGGAGACGAGCTCGCCCCGTCGTTTTGTGAGACGACGAGCGTGGCTCGTGGTCCAAGAAGCCCTCGTCTCTCTAGAGTCGCGTTGTACGAGGGCGTCGATGACTGGCCCCTTGCTTAGTTCCCCCAGTTATCCCCAAATTCTATTATACAAAAAGAAAATTTCCCGTCACATCAAAATGTCGACAAATGCATGAAGTACTGATGAAATCAAAAACTAATTGCACAGTTTTGTTGTACTTTGCGAGACGAACATTTTAAGCCTAGTTAGTCAAAATTTGGATAATTTTTATCAAATACAGACAAAATGCTACAGGAATTCTGATACAGTGTTTTCTCCCCAATTCTCTGAACTAAACGAGGCCTGCGAGGGTTCACTGCGGACGCGCGCACGGAGGAAGTTGAGAGCGCGCGGGAATGGATTTTCGTGCCAAATCCACGGCGGCGGCGGCGGGGCGGAAGGGCAAGGTCGGCGGCGGACGGGCCTCTTCCTCCATTGGTCGATCCAGCAGTGCGGCGGGCTTCTTCCCCGTTGGAGGCAGATCTGGCTCGGCGGCCAGCCTCCTCCCCTTTGGCCGCGTATCCAACCCGGCGGCGCCTCTCTTCCCCATCAGCGGTGGCAACGGCGAACATCAGCATCGTCCTCATCCATGGCTGCATCCGGCGTGGCCGAATCCTCCCCTGTCGGCGGCTTCACTAGCCACGGCGGGGGCGGCTTTGATTATCAGTAGATGTTTCTGAATTTTGATTATCAGTACATGGCTCTCATTATCAGTAGATTACTGCATTTTTTTTCTGAAAACAGATCTGAAGTGATTTGAAATTTTGGACTAGCAGTAGCAGTGGATTTTTTTTATCAGTCTTGAGTCTTGACAAATACTAGCAGTAGCAGTGGATATTTTTACTGAAGATGGAACTCACAATACTAGCAGTATCAGCGATCTTATTTTGCTTAAACACTAATAGTAGCTGTGATCTTATTTTTCTTAAACAATAGTAGCAGTTGTTGCCAACCAATACCAGCAGCAACCTGTTCTAGTCAATGACGAGAACGAAATGGTTAGGACTGAGAAGCGGATTATGTGGCTGATTTTGCAAGCTGCTACTTTTCTGAAAATTTCAGTTATTGTCAAAGGATACCAGTTACTATTGTTATCTGAAAACTAGTGTGTATGTTCTCTGAAAACTAGTGTATCTGTTTGGTTCTGGAAATGGCAGTGTGAAATGTTACCTGATAGTGTTAATCTGAATGTGAAATGGCAGTTTTGATTGTTTTCTACTGGTGAACTGAATGATGACAAGTGGTACCTTTACTTGTGCATTTCACTTGGTTTCTATTTGGGCATTGCAGTAATTTTCTGAAAACTGTGAACTACTAAGCATGTTAGTGTCATCTTGCTATGAACTATGATGCTAGCTGTTGTGATGCTGCTGCTGTGATCCTTTGCAAAAAAATACCTGAATATTTACCTGGATGCTGCTGCTGTCATCCTTTGCAAAAAATACCTGAATATTTACTGGGTGCTGCTGCTGCAGCTTGTCTGAAAATTTGGACTGAATACTTGTGAATATTTGTGACTTCACTCACTGCTGTAGTTGATCTCACCATGTTGGTGATTTCAGTTGGTGGGGAATGTGTTTTTGGTGATTTCAGTTCTGAAAATGTCACTTTTATGTATGTTCAGACCTGCAGATCACTTTTATACATATGTTCAGACTTGCAGATCACTGTTATTTGTTCCATATCTGAAACTGTTGGAATGCACGTGACTTTGTCCACACATATGTTCAGACTTGCAGAACACCTGGACATGCATGCCTTTGCAAGGCTAGTGTTTGATCAACAAGCTACACGTAACACAGTGGTATACAAAAATTTAAATTTATTTATCATTGATCTTGGCTACATGCAAAGCATTAAATAGACCATGAGTTGTATGTCCTGTATTTTTACTTGTCTGTACGATAGATTCGAGACGTTTACAGACGACCCCCCATCTGTAGGCTGTACATGCCCTTATATTCCAGTAATGCTACAAAGCTTTCGTCCCGCTCCGCGCTCCCTGAGTTTTTTTTAATCCAAGTCATTGGCTTGATTTATTTTAAGTGTCCGGACGGACCGCTCCGCACGCGCCGTTGCTCTAAGCCGCACCAACTGCTTAGTGGGCATGGTTATAATTTAATTCATGGATACAACGGAATACAAATATGTGCATGTACACGTATGTACGGCGGCCTCATCAGAAGTTTAGAACGTGAATACGTGACATGCATGTATACCACAAGACACAAGAGGACATAATCAACATGCATGGAGAGTTGTGTTGAATGACCAGCTAGAGCAACATATGGCGACCGTCTATACTTGCATGCAGTGTACAAAAATGCCTTTGGTCCAAGAATAATTATAGACCACAAATATACGTGAGCTTGATCATATTGCGAGTCAACTTAGCATGATCAACACAAAAAGCAACCATTTTCGTATGGGCCATGATATGTTAGAGCCACATATATCTGTATGGCCGGCTTAATAGTTTATTTTGCCCGATTAATCATAGTCAACACTGTGCCAAAATTTCATCATGCACTTTCTTTAACGGTAATGCTACGAAGCGGGAGTCCGTCAACGGACCACTGCGCGCTCACTTCGCGCGCCCCGCCCTCCCATATCGTTGCTCGCTCTCTCCCGCGTGGATTCGCCCAGACCGTCACGCACCCGCCTCCACCGCGCCAATTTGCCACGCGGCCCGCCCATGTTACACTGAAAACGTATGTTGTAAACATACGTGTCAAGTGTTTTAGATGTTGTAGATGAATGTCATAAGTGTTTTATATGGATGTTATAAAGGTAGATCTGGATGTAATCTACATAGCCAACCTCTAACCAGAGAGGTCCATGACGCCATCCGTCAATTAGAATGGCATAAGGTTACCATGGACTCATCATTTTTTGCTGTTTGCAATTTTTCTTGACATCATCACAATGAATAAACATGATCCAAGCACCGACTTTAGTCTCTATACCCTGCTCTCGGGCACTGTTCACTTGCAGAAGAAATTAGCCTAGGCCAGGTAGCGGTAGGCGCGTGTAGCAGACCAGGTAGCAGCAGGATACGGCGCAGCGGCAGACCAGGCAGCGATAGGCGCGTGTAGCAGGCGCGGGCTGGTGGTCTAGCACAGCAGCACAAGCAGCAATATGCACGGGCGTCTGGACACGCGCGTCCAGGGCGTCTATCCGAACGTCTGGACGCTAGCCTACCTCTTTATATTATGTAATCGAAATGTGCATACACTACAAGATATCTCACATATTGCTACGGAGATTGTGAATAATTTGAAATGAAATTAAGCGGAGTGAATAACTTGCAATAAGATGTTGAAAGTTAGAGGATGACATGACTATTAGTGAGAGAAAATGTAGATAGTCAGTGAGGGATGATATGAGTGGCTTGCATGTTAGGAAAGACTTCTAGTGGGATTAATTTTATAAAAGATATATAGATATAGATATGTATAATTTATTAGTAATTTATTCAAATATTTTTGCAGTAGAAGATATTAGTAATTTATAGTTATTTAAATATTTTTTACAATAGAATATGTTGATAATAGTAAAATCTATGACCACGGAATCTCGCTCTCGGAGTACATCCGTGATATGGGACCGTGTGCTTGCTCGCCACGTCGCCTTCACGTTGTGCTGGAAACCAATCAAATCGTCGAGACGCTTAACAGGCCTGTGTCATTTGAGAGCTGTCTGATTGCGTACGCCTTACGCAGGACGGCAGGAGGTGTCGTTACCTCTCAAAAACTCAGATGCCGCTCAGTCATTACCTCTTTTCTTTCTTTGGCTGCGTTTAGTTCGTGAAAAAAAAAAATTTAGGTGTTACATCGGATTAGCGAAAGAATATCGGAAGAGATTTTCGGATACTAATAAAAAACAAATTACAGACCCCATCAGAAAACTGCGAGACGAATCTAATGATACTAATTAATCCATCATTAGCACAAATTGATTACTGCAGCAATTAAGGTTTTTCATGGACTAATTAGGCTTAAAAGATTCGTCTCGTGATTTTCCCGAGAACTGTGCAATTAGTTTTTTTCATCTACGTTTAGTATTCCATGCATGTGTCTAAATATTTGATGTGATGAGTGGAGGTAAAAAATTTTGGGAACTAAACCAGACCTTTGTTTCTTGTCTATTCTCTGGTTGTGCTGTCCCTGTACATGTCGTGCAAAATTTGAATGGTAGGATTGGGTTTGTAGTTTTTTTAGACGGAGAGAGTATATGCATAAGACTATATGAGACACTCCTAGCCTAACTCTCTAGAACCAATTTTAGTCTGTTTAGTTGTCTGAAAGGCTATGACCTGACTCGGGCTAACCATCCGTACCTTTAGTCTAGCTAGGATTAAATGACCTAATCGGCTCTGCTAGAGCCTGCCTTGGGCCAGCCCCTTGTCTTCGTTCGTGTCACCTACACGGGTGCGTGCGCTCCTCACCTCCTTGCTCGCTCGCCGCCGCTTCTCCTCGCTGACTCAACCAGTGCTCGGCCCGGGCTCGTGTGGTGGAGCCCTCGCGTGGCGCTCGGCGGCACGCTCGCGCAGAGCTTGGCGTCGTCTTCCTTGCCGGTGACGAAGATGCCCAGGTTGATGGATGGCCGGCGCACCGGCTTCTCAGCGTCCACCCCTGGCTGCGTGGGACGGCTGCTGCGCCCCTAGCGGTCCTCCATGTAACATCCCGACCTAGAGCTTAACAGGATTAATAGGATACTCATACCAACAAGTTACAACTTCTTTTTCGGAAGTCTATCTCCAAAGAACTCTGAGGTTAAGCGTGCTTGGCCTAGAGCAATTTCAGGATGGGTAACCGACCGGGAAGTCCTTCCCAGGTGCACACGAGTGAGGACAAAGTACGCAGAAAAGACTTGTGTGGGTCTGTGAGGGCAGTCTATGTCCTAGAAAAGCTGCCAGATCTAAGCGGGCCCGGCCCCGTTTGGAAGGTCCTTGTTTGGTTTTGGTAGTTGAGTGACAACCTTAGGTGGACTAATTGTGTTTATGTGAGATACACAGAAAATTAGTCCACATGTGATGATGTCATGAAGGAGCCTATTGCTCATGAGACATGACATGGAGTCATGTGACCAAGGTGGAGAAGATCAAGATGAGGCTTGGCTTGATGGACCGGTTGCTAGGGTGAAGGGCAAGTTGTGTGATGGCTTGGCGCCGAAGGACCGAGGCAACGGTGAAGAGCAAGTGAGGTCAAGATCGATGAACCAATACGGTGATGATATGAAGTGGATCATATCATTTGGTGATTGGTTGGTGCATGTGTTGCATCAACATCAATGGAGATGGAATGGACTGCGCAAGGCAAAGGTATAACCTATAGGGCTTTTCCATTTCACTGGTCATAGGTGTGTAGAGAAGATGATGACCGGGTTTAGTTTGCATATCGGTCATCTAGTGCCACTCGAGTGATCTAACTATGCATCGTTGCTAGGATCGAGTGGCGTGGCAAGTTGAGTGGTTAACTCCTTCGGTAAAATGATTATGAAAAATGCTAACACACATGCACATGATGGTGTACACTTGGTGGTGTTAACACTTTTGTGAAGTCGGAGAAGAAATGGAGGCGAACGGTGGTCACCGTGGTGACCGGACGCTGCACCGGACGCGATCACGGTTTGACCAGACGCGTTCGATAAGTTCAACACAGCAGTCAGGCGTGCGGGAGTTAGGGTTTGCAACCGGCGCGTCCGGTCCCTTGCGGAACCGGAGCGTCCGGTCGAGCACCCAGAGAAGTACAACGTGAAGCTGAGCTGATCGGACGCGGGGCGCGTCCGGTCACACGCGATTGGACGCGTCCGGTCGCGATGGGAGCTCTCTGGACCGTGACTGGACGCTGGCACTGTCGCGTCCGGTCGTTGCGTGGAGCGCGTCCGGTCGATGCGTCGCGTGCGCAAGCACTGGGCGATCGGCGCGTCCGGTCTGAGAAGTGGCGCGTCCGATCATCGCGTTTGACCGTTGGCGCGCAGTGACCGTTGGAGATCGAGTGGTCACAGTTGAATCAGGGAGGCCACATGGACGGCGCAGGGCGATCGGACGCGGTGCAGCGCGTCCGGTCAAGTTTGACCGGCGCGTCCGGTCGTTCCGAATTTCGCCCAGCGAAGGGGTAACGGCATATTCTTTCGTGGGGCTATAAATAGAAGTGGTGGCCGGCCTTGGGCGGTTAGCTGAGCACACTTTGGCCTTTGTGGCTTATGTGGTAGTGCTTGAGAGCCCTCTAACTCACTCATGCTTGATAGTGTTCATCGGATCAAGTGAGAGAGCGATTCTAGTGCGATTGCATCGTGAGGTTGCATCGAGTGGCACTAGGTGATTGTGTTGCAAGCCAGTGGTGCTTGTTACTCTTGGAGGTTGCCACCTCCTAGACGGCTTGGTGGCTTGTGGCTCCGTCGAAGCTCGCAAGAAGATTGTGCGAGGCTCCGGAGAAGCTTTGTGAGGGGGATTGTGCTCACCCCGCGGGGATCGCGAAGAGCAACTCTAGTTGAGCGTGTTATTGAGCTACCACACTTGATGGTGGGTTCTTGCGGCGCCTTTTGAGAGGCTCGATGTGTGACCGATTAGCCACCGAACTACGAAGTGTTGGTCGACACAACGGGGACATAGCTTGGTGGCAACCAAGTGAACCTCGGGAGAAAATCACCGTGTCAGCATTATCTACTCTTCTCGGTGGTTTGCCTTCGTGCAACACAAGCTTGTATTTACTTTCATATATATATATATCGTGCTTGTGTAGTTGCTCTTGTTCTAGTTGTGCTTGTGTAGCTAGCTAGATATCTTCTTGCTTATGTAGCTAGAAGTATCCCCTTTGCGTGGCTAATTCGGTTTGTGTAACCTTGATAGTCACATTGCTTAGTTTGTGTAGCTAAGTAATTTGTGCTCTCTAATTTGGCATTGGTTGCCTTGTTATTGAGCCTTGCTAGTGAGCTTAGGCTTTGTGCGCTTTGCTTACTTGAATTGTGTAGGAGCTCCCTCTTGCTTGCAAAGTACTAGTGCATAGGTTTGTGTGACCTTGCTCTAGAATTAAATAGGAGATCTCTTGCTAAGGAAAGCACCTTAGTTGCTTAATTAGGATCTTTGTGAGGTGCTTGTGAACTTAGTTAGAGGGGTGAAGTCTTGGCTAGACCGATAAGTTTAATTCTGTATTTGTTTTGGTTAGCCAACGCGTTTAAGTTTTAGAAAGGACTATTCACCCCCCTCTAGTCCACCATCTCGACCCTTCACCGTTGAGGTGGGATGTTATAGAATGGTATTAGAGCCGACTCTCACGATTTTATGGGCGCGTGTGTCGTAGTTGCGTAGGCATGGTACGCATGGCTGGAGTGGACCCAGAGTGGTCACACACAATGGCACATGCGCTGGCACAGGACACACGGACGTGGCCAAGAGGGGATGTTCCTGGCTTGGGATTGATCGATGAGGACGTCGGTCTCTTAAGGGGGTGAGGATGTAACATCCCGACCCAGGGCTTAACAGGATTAATAGGATACTCATACCAAGAAGTTGCAACTTCTTTTTCGAAAGCCCATCTCCAAAGAACTTTGAGGTTAACGTGCTTGGCCTAGAGCAATTTCAGGATGGGTGACCGACCGGAAAGTCCTTCCTGGGTGCGCACGAGTGAGAACAAAGTACGTAGAAATGACTTGTGTGGGTCTATGAGGGCAGTCTATGTCCTAGAAAAGCTGCCAGATGAAAGCGGGTCCGGCCTCGTAGAGGCGGGACATTACACTCCACCCCTTGCTGCGAGCGAGGTGGCTACTACGCCCCCGGCCGTCGTCCACCGCTTACTGCGCGCGGGACGAGCGCAGCACTCCCGGTCATCCTCCACCCCCTGCTGTGCCTGCCCGAGAGTTAGCTGAGAGCCAAGCAAAATGGTGTGACACCTAAGATGGACAAGGACATGCCATCCGTGCCACTGCAAGACATGAGCGTCTCCACCTCCAGCATCTTCAGCATTGATCCTTGTGTTGCCTTCGTGAACGCCTGCATTTTCTCATTGCTCGTCCTCAACATCCTCCTATGATTGATATCAATGCCTCTTGCTCTTGTGTCTGTTTCTTGGTTCTCAATTGATTTCAGTGCGATGTTGAATCGAATGTGTGTGCACATTGTAACAGAACCGACCAAATTATAAGAACGTAAGTACAAAAATAATCACCGAAGTGATCAAATTCCTGTACTTAAGCTCCTATAATCTCAGTAGTCCGAAAATCTCGAAGAATTTCAAACAACTTTCGGCATACAAACCAAGATCGTAGTGATTCAACACAACACATCATCTGTTACAACATTTCATAAGTAGCATAGGATTACATCCATCGGAGTTCAAAATAAAATATTACAAACCCAGTTTGTTTCGCGAAAGCATCATAGTTTGATACATAATTTTAGAAGTTCGAATACATTGTCAGGGTAACGGTCATGTCCCACAAAAGCATCTTCAGGTAAGGACACTAGTAGAGACCGTGACCAATAGTCTAGTCTTCATCCCCGGCAGGGAGAAGGCAATACTTGCAACAACCAAGTAGAACTGGTCATCTGCAACATGTGGGAAATAAACCCTGAGTACGAGAAGGTACTCAGCTAGACTTACCCGTCAAAACCAGAAATAAAGGACACCAATGATCATGCAAGGCTTATAAGGTGGGCTAGCTTGACACAATTGCATAAAAGAGCTTATGAGCATAAGTATCCAATTTAAACTTAGCATCAAGTTCATCATCATTAACCTGTCAATTATATTAGCACCTGTACTAGAGCACTCACTTATTAGGAGCAAACAATATTAACCATAGCAGGTATAATAAGGCTGTCATCATCATATCATCATTCCTTAACCATCATGTTATTTAGTGTATCTACTTTGGAGATAAGCCCGTCAAGTTCTCACTAACCTGTGAGAGACGGCGACTCGAATCGTATTACAACTCAGCTGAGGGGTATTCGTAACTCTCACCCTGGCATACTTTGCAAGGGTAGCCGTGGGTCACCTTTGGTACAACTCAGGAACCAACTTTGCGGGTTCGGTCAGCGCCAGCACTCTCAGGGATTACCCTTCTGCCAGGACGATCAGGACTTTTAAACCACATACCCTTGGACTCACTCCTACGGCTCCCTTATGAGACGCACTTTATAGTTACCGACTCCCGACCTGAGTTGAGCTACTCGGCTTCGTGGTCGGTCTTCAGACCAGGCCAACTAAGAGAGAGGCATGTGTTCAACATGAACAGGAAAGGCTCCAAGATTCAGTCCTTAATCGACATAGACGGAGTCACTGCAAACCGACAAGCCTCCACCCAGTCTTTAATTCAAATTAAGACATGCTCTTTTTCACGATAGCAAATATAGCCAACCGTGCCACATGTATATTCCTATAACTCGCAGGTGACAGGAAATCACCTGACTTCTACCGCATTTAAACAGGGCTAAGCACTACACGAGCCTGAGCTCCTTAGGATTCAGGGTATCAATATCTGGACAAGGATTGGATAACCAATGCAGCAAGTGTTTTCATCCAACACCTAAACTTAATGCAATAATATATAAAAATAATACTTTAATTGCATTTCAGAAATTTGGAGGCTTATAATGCTCCGGGGCTTGCCTTTTACAAAGTTGCACGGACGATGGTCCGGGCACTCAACGGTGACCTCGTCTGGCACTTCTCCTGAAGGCTGCACCTCCTGAATCTCCGGTGTTGGCTGCTGCTCCCCGCTTGGTTCCTCGAATTCCAGCAGTGTCACTCCTTCCGGTACACCTATTGCATGCATATGCACAAGATAAATATCATAGATGCATAAGGAATGACATGATGCTCATGATGAATGGATAACATTAATTAAGTACTTTAACCAAAACATCACCGGACACTCGTTTACCGATTAAGAATAGCTCTATTCAAATCACTTTAAAACATGTATCTAACTTAACTCAAAGAACAAGATCAACTTACCTAACTTGCATAACCTAAGATAAAGATGCTCATCTTCAGTTAAAGGCCTAACACATGCACCTAAACTCTTAATCAACTTAAGTGTTTATTTGCATCACAACATGCTTATAATAGTAAAGACATTCATCACTGAAAGTTGCAAGTTTCACATGCATATAATAGTTCATGAAATCACTCATAGCAGGAGTTTTACAATTTTAAATGACTTGTAAGAGGATATTCTAGAAAGCTTATGAAATTCTCTACAAATCATTTATAAACATCAAAGCATGATTCTTACGTTAACCAAGTCGAATTCAAGTAAACACAGAATCTGTCCAGAAGTGGCAGGTTTACTAAATTAAATATTTAGTGATGATGCAAAAGCATAATTGGACCAAACCAAATTTACCAACATGTTGTGCATATCAAAGGAACATCAGGAAGTATAGTGCCAACTTCTAAATAAATTATTTAATGTACTTTTCTAATTTATTTAGTTAATTAGGTGATTAAAGCAACATATAGTAAAACTGTACAGAAAAATCTACAAAAATTACAGTATCTACCTCATGCTTCACACAGACCACCATAAAAATTTCAAAGCAATTGGACAAGCAGAACTTGCTGTATCAAAAATAATAGATGACATGTCTATTTCTAACATAAATAGAAAACCCTATTGAAAAGTATCAAACAACAGATTTTATATTTTTCTAGCATCTGCCTAGCATAAGAACAACACTCACCAAATTTTACCTTTAGTGGATCTATAGAAAAATTATGAAAATTCACACAAGATCCATCCATGCAAACAAGAGAAATACATAACTCCTACACATAGTGTCTAAATTGTATGAAAATTTAACTACAAGCTATTTATGCTATGAACAGTACACCATAAAAATTTCATGCCATTTGGTGCTACCCAGAAAAAGATACAATTACCCCTATTTCTCACATGATTAAAAAAGATAATTAGTAACCCTATTTTTCATAACAGAATAAGGCACATATTATATTTTAAATATAAACTAGACATTACCAAGAACTCAACAAAATTAGAACCACATCATTTGGATCTACCAATCAAGAGATATGTATTTTTGAATCTATACACAAATCTGTGAAAAAGAATAAAAACAAAACGAATTTGGAACCCTAAACGGACTCCCATCCAACTACTGGCCCGGCCCGGGAACCCTCCGCGGCCCGCTAACCCGGCGCAGTGCTCACACGCCAGCGCAGCCCAGTCGAACGGCGCGGCCCGCTCGGCCTGCTTGGCCTGCGATCGGCCTCCCGCCCGCGCGCGGCCGCTGACGGCGTGACCCCACGGGTCAGAGAGGGAACAGGGGAGGGGAGAAGGGCAACGGCGGTAGCTCACCACCGATGGCGACTTCGGCGAGGCCGAGGGTACCGGTGGCGGTCGCTGCCTTCTCTAGTCACCGCGCTAGCGTGGAAGAGAAAGACAGAGAGGGAATGGAGAGAGAGAGAGGGAATGAGCAAGGTGTCGGCCTAGCTTTCATTGTGAACACGCGTGTGTGACGTGGAGAGGCCGGCATGGCATGCACGCCACATGGTGGCCGGTTTCTGAACCGGTCAGCCACATCGAGCGACTGAAGCCTCTGATCACGACTGAATCGAAGCTCCGATGACCGCCTATCAGCGACATTTTGAAACCCTATTCCTCCTAATCTAGCTCGAGTTAGCGGTAGGTGATATTAGCAAACTTGTAGAGCTATAGGCGTACTACAATATTGTCGATTGGAGCTTGGACTGATTTGGCTTAGTTAGGGAGTTATGGCTCTCCAAAGTAGGTCACCTGGAAACTGAAACTGAGTTTCAGTTAAACCGACTGAAACCTGGTTTTCGACGCCCTATACCTCATTAACCAGTGAGAACTAGGTGATGGTGCTATTGACAAAATCATAGAGCTATGTGAGCACTACAATTATGTCAATATGGGTCATGGCTGGTTAGGTCTAGTTTGCAAGTTATAAGGTCCCAAAGTAGGGCCCTTCAAACTGTTATCCAGTTAAGACTTAGCCAAAAATTGCTAAGTGTCAAACAACACTTCTACTAACTTGTGGGCCCTATTTGAGCATGTTCTAGTCAATTTCATGAGATGGCCATATCGAGACTTTTGTTCCTTGATAAATTTTCTACAACTTTGGTAAAGAGTGCACATCCATGCAAGATCTCTATGTTAGACTTTTCAATCACTTAAATTAGGGCACTCTATAGGTCATCTCCAGGTCAAACCTCACCTAGAGGGCAAATTAGTCATTTTGGTCCACATGAACAATGTTCCACCACTTACCCTAAGTGTAGTTAAGGTATATTAGACCATAATTAACCACTCTACACAAGTGTTACACCAACTTCTAAGTACCACATGTGATGAAACAAACAAAACATTCAATTTACCGTTTTGTTGCAAAACCCTGTTTCACATGTTTCATGACTTTGTTGCAAGTTTAAGCTTGTCATGTTACACTACAATGTTGCCATGTTTCAATGTATGAGAACTCATGTTGCATCTGCATGTTGTACTAACCATAATTCACAAGCAATCATGCATGAAACAAACACAATTCGAGAATGTTGCATACACATGTTTCAAGTGACAATGACATGATGGGATGGATGATGCACATGTTTATGAAATGAACATGCAATTTGTGGGAGCCAAACACCTGGGGTGTTACACACATGATCTGTGTTTGCAAGAAGAATGCGCAGATGAGCATGCCCAGTACGTGTTCGATAAAATGTCTTGAAAAAGAAGGTGAACTTACCTATTCAAAGAAGAGGTTTTCCTATGCAAACTAAACCAGGCAACCAAACACAACATTTACTAACCAGGCTTAGATAACGTAGACAACTAAACAATTGGGGATTGGCTTGGGCGAGCAGGCTAAGGCTGCCTAGGCTATTCTAGCCAGAAATTGACCACGAAACCAAACACATCCTGTATAGTTCTGGGCCGGTCCAATTAGTATAGTGGCATAGCATTCATTGGTCATATATAGCAGTAGCGCTGCTCTGACTGCTAACTTTGCTCATTGACGGAGAAGGAATAGTTTCACCTTGTCTGTGCAAACAAGAAGATAAATGCCACTCTTATTTAGGCACATGGATACAAGACGTTTCACAGTTCACAAGGAGGTAGCGCTAGTGAGTTGGTGCCTATACGTGTAAAATACAGGTTTCATGTTGTGAATTTTTTCCATTGCTATTGTGTATTATGGTGAAAAAATATAGAAAATATTTTATCTCTTACACATGCTGGCTGCTAATAAAAAAGCAAGGTTGGTGTGCTTGTTATGGCCTTATGGGCATGGGTGACCTGTTGGGTAGCTGTGACCCGAGTGGACATGGATTTGGGTTCAAAATTGTACTCATGATGGGTCATGCATTTTTTTTAAAAAAGATCCGGTTGCCCGGCATTATATTGATAAGAAGGAAGAGTTTACAAGGTCAGGAGACCCCATACAGGCATGAGATGCGCTACTACTTACAGCAGACTGTTGTAGTAGTATTAAAGCACTAAGCTAATTACTCATAAGCAAATTACTATCGATCTAAAAGGGGCTTCAGGAACACACACGCCCCGCCATAGACCAAAGGGAGCAAACATCTCTGACTTCGAGAGAAACTGTCTGTGTTGTGCGTCTCGACTCTCTAAAGACAATTGCGTTTTGCTGCTTCCAAATGCAGCACAAGGTAAGGATGGGCAAGGTGTGGGCTGCTTTTGTGCCTTCTTTGGTTATAGCTAGAAACCAGCTCTTGCAGTTAGACCAGCACTCCGACAATCGTGATGGCTGCAGGTTTTGACATCACTCCAAGCTGCCACTTGGCTCCAAACCAGACGGGAAAAGGGCATTCGATGAATAGGTGGGTCGAGGTTTCCAAATTCCTTTCACATAGGACACAAAAATAATTATTATCCCACACCCTCAACTGCAGTCGTGCTGCTGTCCAGAGTCTGTCTCGAAGGAGAAGCCACATGAAAAATTTGTATCTAGGAGGCGCCCAGGCTTTGCAAATGAGTGTGGGGAAGGTAGAGTGGACATTGCCATCAAACTGAATGTCATAAGCCGACTTTGCTGAATACTGTCCAGAGCTTTCAAGCACCCAAGTTATTTGATCCTCCTGCATGTCACTTATTAGGTCCAGGTGCACCGATTGTATTAGGTTCCATAGACTGAAAAAATCCCGGAGAAGGTCGTTGGTCAAGGAGTGCGCCACGTCGCTTAGCCATCGTCCACCTTGTATGGCCTCACTTACTATTCGGTTCTTTCTTCGACTATGGTTGTACAGCAGCGGGAATAGGACCAAAGGCCATGGATCCAACTTGATTTTCCCAAAAGGTCATGCGTTTTTTAACGGATAGATTTTATGTTGAAGGGTATGTTTCGGATGGCAAAAGCCAGCGGGTACAAACATTGCCATCTCTAGGCCACACGGCTGTGTCCACCCGTTCATCTTCTGGGCAAGCCGAGCGGCAGTGACCAAGCCGCCAACGACAGCAAGGATCAACGTTCATCAACTTTTTTGAGTTATTGGTTATCTTGTCTGTTCTCGATTCCTCTAATTTAGTAATTTAGTACGTTTATGTTTTATTTATAAAACAGAAAGATTTTTTTTCTCCTTCAAGCTTCATCATGTCCTCTAGAAATAGCAAGAAAAAAGATGTAATGAATGATTGAAGTTGAATATTCTAGGACCTCATTTTGCATTTCATCCTGGACCTCAAATTTCTAAAGCCGGCCCTGCGCCACATCGTCCCCCCTCGCCGTGTGCAGAGATCAATAAGAGATGGACAGGCAGAGGATACAGACCAAGAGCGTGAATGAACCACAGACGCAAGAAAGAGAGGACGATGTGACTTTGTGTGGAAGAGATAAGGGGCAGTATGGTCTTTCATCTATTTGTTCTATTTCCACTCTATTTTCATTATAATCTTAAATTTGCTTAAACTATATGAAATAGACATAAGAAAAAGACAAAGAGTACTAGAGTAGTATGCTCTTTCATCCTTGCTTCCTTTATTTTTAGTATTTTATAATTTATTTAATCTACTCCTATGTGCTAGTAACACCATTGCATAATAAGTATATCTGACTAAAACGGCATACGTGGATCGAATTCATGCTCAATTATTACTCCATCTATTCCAAACTGCAAGTTATTCTGACGTTTCTATGTACATATCTTAGCAACGTATCTAGATATATATTATGTCTAAAAATACATATCAAAAGCTATTTGTCTAAAAAATGGTTTAAATAAAATGGACTATGATTTATAAATCCATCCATGAAACAAAAAAGTTTGTTGCTGGTCTAATTGTGGAGGGCTTTGTGAATTTGAATTTGATTTATTGACATGAAATTTAGTTGATCTAAATAAATATTTTATTTAAATTTATGATTGTTCACAATTTGTATTAAAGAAGCAATAAAATAATATACCGCGTTCTTGTTCATTCTAGGGTCATGGTTGTATATGCGCATTAAACGGGTTATTCATATAAACTGTACCTTTTTTTACAATATATAAACTGTACCTTTAACTATCTCTGTCTGTGTCTCTGTCTTAGTATCTCGTTGCAAAAAATCTCGCATATACGGTGTGGAGAGATTAATTGACGACCGCTCAAGCTTGAGCAAAATCCAATGTTTTCTCCGCAGCAGTAGACTGGTCATCAGAGCAGAAAAAAATGTCTCCTTACCTGCTCGCCGCCGGCGCGCTTATCGTCTTCCTCTACGTCATCAAGAACCGAAGAAGCAGCAAGCTCCCGCCGTCCCCGCCGTCGCTACCGCTGATCGGCCACCTTCACCTCATCGGCCGCCTCGCGCACCGATCCTTGCACGAGCTGCAGTTTCGCTATGGCGGCGGCGGCGGCGGCCTCCTCTACCTGCAACTCGGGCGCAGGCGGACCCTTGTCGTGTCCACCGCTGCGGCGGCAGCGGACCTGTTCAGGAACCACGACCTCGCCTTCGCCTCCCGCCCGCACAGCGTGTCGGGTGACAAGCTGATGTATGGCTGCAGCAACGTGTCGTTCGCGCCATATGGCGGGAACTGGCGCCGGGGCAAGAAGATCGCCACGGTCCACCTCCTCTCCCAGCGCCGCGTGGAGTCGTTCGCGCCCGTGCGGGCCGCCGAGGTGGCAGCGCTCGTCGCACGTGCCCGCCGTGCCGCGGAGGCGGGGTTGGCCGTGGAGCTGAGGGAGCTCCTGTACGGCTACACCAACGCGGTGATCACGCGCGCGGCCACCGGTGCCGCCGGGGCAACAGCAGAGGGGCTGAAACAGCTGCTGGGGAACTCCGCTGCGCTGATGGTGGGCTTCCAACCGGAGGACGTGCTGCCGGATGCGCCGGCGAGGTTTGTGAGATGGGCGACGGGCCTTGATAAGAAGCTCGACGACATGGCCGAGGCGTGGGATAAGTTCATGTCCGAGTTAGTGGCCGCGCACAAGGAGAAGGGTGCAAAGGAGGAGGAGGAGGACTTCTTGGACGTCTTGCTTCGGCTGAGGGAAGAAGGTACCGACGGGCTCGAGCTCACAGACGATCGCATCAAAGCTGTCACCAAGGTTAACTTTGCAGAAATGCTCGATCTGTTAGTTTTCCAAGAAAAGTTTTTTCTCTTAGCAATATTGGTCTCGATTCTTGCGTCTGCAGGACATGATAGCCGCCGCAACTGAAACATCAACTCAAACGCTGGAATGGACCATGGCCGAACTCACCGCCAACCCGCGGGTGATGAGCAAGCTCCAGGACGAGATAGCGCGAGTCGTCAGCGCCGATCAGACGACCATTGCTGAACCGGACCTGAACAAAATGGAGTACCTGAAGGCAGTGTTCAAAGAGGTGCTTCGGCTCCACCCGCCAGCGCCGCTCCTCGTCCCGCACGAATCAACAACGCCAGCGGTCGTGCAGGGCTACGAGATCCCGGCCAAGACGGCGCTCTTCGTCAACGTGTGGGCCATCGGGCGTGACCCCGCTGCTTGGGACACACCGGACGAGTTCCGCCCGGAGCGGTTCATGGGCGGCAGTCCCCCGGTAGACTTCAGAGGGACCGACTACCAGTTCATCCCGTTCGGCGCCGGCCGGAGGATCTGCCCCGGCATCAACTTCGCGCTGCCGGTCTTGGAGCTCGCGCTCGCCAGCCTACTGCGTCACTTCGAATGGGAGCTCCCCGCCGGAATGCGCCCGGCGGACCTCGACATGGGCGAGGCGCCGGGGCTGACGACGCCGCGGCAGGTTCCCCTTGTCCTAGTCCCCAAGTGCACGACGCTCGTTCAGGCAGCACTGCAGTAGCACAAGGGCTCTTTCTGTAGTATGCATACCAAGATCCCTGTGTCCTCTTTGAACATCTGAATAATGTTTGCTTTCGTTTCTGAAAACGGACAGATGAAATGAACTGCGGTTCCATGTCGTGAATGAAGTCTGAACAGCAGCGTGCATGCGTGAGTGCTGGTGCGCATCATTGTTCAGAAGAAACCTCAACTTTTTGACCAACAAATGAAACTGATGCAGAATTAGCAATGTAAAAGTACACCAGAATAGGACTGGAGAGCAATGAACTCAGAGCTCCAGAAAACCATATACGGATTAATCAAAATAAAACATGAGCCATGGTCAAGGATAATCACATAACATGTTCAGAGGAAAACCATAGTATCTGGAGGGGGTTTTTTTCCCATAGGAAGTATATATTAATTTAGAAGCAGGAACTAGTGACAAGCTTCACGGTACCACCTAGGCACCTACCGATGCATACATAAACCACAATACAGCTCCATCAGTAACTAAACCTAGTAAAATTGCTTGAAGTTCCCCACAAAAGTGTCACACGGTTTCTCATCTTTGAATCCTGCATCAAAGAGGCAACTGAATGAGCCACTGCCAGCAGCACAGATCATACAGGCTACGTGAGGAAAGCAGCATACACAGAAGATTAGCAAGGAGAGACCTTTTTTCTAGTCAAAGTACTCATCATCGGGTGACTCCACGTTCCTGGTGCCTGTAAAGACACGAGAAGATCAGTGTACAAGAAAGAGATCAGATGAAAACAAGGAGATGCAAGAGCACAGGTCGTACCAGCTGGTGTGAGCCAATCTTGAGTACAAACAAGCATTTCAATATGGCTCTCACCAGCCAACTCACACATTGCGAGTCCTGCAGTTCTTGTCGCTACCCTGCTGTCAGTACTGCACGGTAGTGCCAGTATATCGCGTGCCATCTGAGAAATTGTAGGGTAGATCGGGCTATGTTCCTTCCACCACTGGAGAACACTGGGCTTGCATGAAGCAGGACGACCTGGACGAGTCTCTTGCAGGTACTGGCCAAGCTCAGTCATCGGTCGGTCACAACATCGATGCTCAGAGTCATGATAATAGTAATACGGCTTAGAGTCATGATAATACTTAGACAGGGTATCTGCATCCTCAACAATTCCCTTGCCAGTTTTTGACCCGGTAGTGCAGTTAGGATCATCCACCTGATCTGCGTATTCATTGAAGAGGTCGACAAATGTATCACGCGCTTCATGCATATAGTCATGTTTTCCATTCTCTTTAACAAAAAGCTTGATGCATTTCAGACTGTATTTAGGATCCATTACCATAGGCATGCAGAAATGTAAGAAACAGAATTTCCAGCATTCCTTGAACTTCTGTTTTATCTTCTCCACCACTTTGAAAATTGCTTTATCAGTCCTATACCGACTGCTGGAATGAGCCTTACTATACACATTTTTCAAAGTGTCAAAGAGATCAGATGGACTAGGAAAGTTTGGCATCCAGTTAACATATTCATGAAAATGTTCCAAAATCTCAGAAATCTCACTTGCTGTACTCCAGTCCTCTAGTGATGCTGCATATCTGATGTTGGGATACTGCACTGCTGAACAGTTGGAACCCTTTGCATACTTGGGGCACTTCGCTGATTTCTCCATGATTTTGTTAAGTTCATCCAGTCCCACATGGATAACCTGATCAAGTAAATGAGTTGCAGAGCGTGCTACAAACAAGTTCCGGTTTGCATTGACTTTGTTCCATTTCTGTAGACTGAAGATCCCATTCTCTAATAGTTCCCACTATGATATCACTGTATTGTTTTGCATCGCAAGAGGGGTCCATGGGAGAAAATGTGATGATCTTTTGCTGCTTCTCCCATTCATCATCGATGTAGTGAACAGTCAAGCACAAGAAGGCCAAGTGTGGATCGTAATGCCACATATAAGCACTCAAGCAAACCCGACTGCGTAAAGCAGCTAACTTCTCCTTTAGCTTGGACTTTTCTTGCTGAAACAAGTCACAGATGTTCCCTATGAAGTCAGAGTGAGATGGCATGTTGACCATAGGATTCAAGCAAGCAGCTACCTTTCTGAATCCATCTTGCTCCATCATCCTTGGTAGGTGCCCGTGTATGGCCAATATCCTGACAAGTTCTTCAGGAGAACAGTTCTGATCGACCTTCTGGTTCCTCTGACTCGAGTCATTAGGAAAGTCCTGCTCAGGCATTGCGATTTCCCCATGAGGCTGGTTCTTATACTGGTCAGTGGAAAGCTCAGGTGCTGCAAGTACTTCATGAGAGCCATTCTGATCAACTTCCTGATTTTTGTTATTCTTGTTGGTGTGTGCGTCAGGGAAGGCAAGTTCCTGCACAGGGACTGCGTCTGCTGCGCCTGTGCATTTGTTTTGGTGGGATAGCAGGAATGACAGCTTCTTCTGGTTTGGGTCAGAGCTGTCGGCTGGTGTGCTCTTCTTTGTAGATGGCAAGGGTCTACCCACCTGCTGCTTTAGCCTCTTCTGAGTCCTAGGGCCGCACTTGGCCTGGTGATTGCGCAGTCCGGTAGTGCCGTTGGTGCTGTTGTAGTTGAAGATCCGGTGGCAGTGCATGCATTCAGCCTGCACAACCTTTCCATCAACGAAGGTGGGTATGAAGTCTTCCCACACCTTCGACCGGAGCCTTTTACTCGGCCTTGTCCCAGAGAACAGCGGGCTGGGGATGCTGCCAGTGCTCTCTTCTTCATCGCCTATGTCATTGTTGGCACAGTCCACCACATCTTCCTCGCCTAGGCACCAAGAGACACAAGTTGTGAATATGGGCAAACATAAGAATATTTCGTGCCTACATTGTCCATGTGCAATCGAGAAAGCTTTTTATTCAAGAAGTTAACTGAACAGAGTCTTTTAATATAGCCTGAAAGAAACTTGTTCCATATTCAGGCGCCTGAATTTTCGGGCGATCTCACACAAACAACTAGTACAATAAAAAGGAAAACTCACAAGAGACAATTCATAATTTTTTCTGCATCAAACAATGACAAAATTACCTATTACCTGAACAATAACCAAAAAAAAATCAGACACTGTAGTCTGTAGGATAAGTGCTGAAAGAACCGTATTCTATAGCCTGAACAGAGAGAGAGAGATGTAGTTCTGTACCATTGTCTTCTTCACCGATGTAGTTGGGGGAACCATCACAATCTTGACCCATACCTACAATCTTCCAACAACAACAACAACAACAAAATTCTACCGTGACGATTTCCGAAATAAACGAAGTCGACTAGAAATCATCCACTCTGGTTCGCACATCTGATTTCCGAAATAAACGATCAAACGAATCAACCAACAACAACAACAACAAAATTCTACCGTGACGAACGCTTGCACGAGTAGCAGTGCATATACTAGAAACCATCAAGAACTTGGCAAAGGACACACCAACCTTTACAATCCCACGGGACGACGGACGAGAGAAAGATCACTCGACCTAGGTTATCGGAATCAGGGGAGATAGAGAGAGGGAGAGAGGGGAGTAGGGCATTCGTACCTGACCCGGAAGAGACGAGGTCGCTGCCGCTGCACTGCAATGTAGCACTAGCAGGAAATCCGGCGCCGTCAGGGGAAATCGGTACTCTCTACTCTGGGGTAGTGGAGGGAAGGGGAAAGCATTTTCCCGCCGCTTTTCCCCACCTCAGCCCCCTGGGGCGGCGGGGCTCTCGGCGCGGGTAGCGGATAGGACGGTCCACGGCCACTCCGGCGAGATGCTCACATGATAGGCTGGATAAGTGAATAAAACGCCCAGGGCCCATTCGCACTGTACTTTTCCATTTTAGTCTCTATTTTCATGGCATTTTTTTATCGTTTTTTACTTAAACTAGTATATTGCTCGTGCTAACGCTACGATAACGTCTTAAAAAAATAAATCATAAAACTACATTTAGATAGCAAGTTAGATATGCAGCTCCATGTTGCTTCTAAATACTGGCATAATAGTAGTATAACTATGGTACTGATATTTCTAAAAGAAAACTATTGCCTAGAGTAGAAATCTGTAAGACTTGAAAGCAACCACCAAATGCTAACATCTTCAGATTTGAACCATGTACAGGAATGAGCCCCTTCACAAACTTGTCACACACATATTGTATTCCAGATATTGACAGAACCTCTAGTTGATTATTCTTCTGTAGGGGGAAACGCACTCAAGTTAGGCCCCGTGTCGCTCTCCCCTAGGGGTGACTCGGGCGGCACTTCACCACCGCCGTCGTCGGGCCTTCCCCTACGCCGCCCCCGGTCTGGCCACCGCCAGAGCTCGACGTCAGCGACCCGGCGGAGGGCAAGGACGACGGCGGCTAGGCTTCGCCATCTTTCTTCCTCCCTCCCTCCCTCTCGCGGCGTGCTGCTGTTTCAACGTGTACCTTCGTAGGGGGCCATGGCCACCGGCGCTCTCGGTCTCGGGATCGACGGATCCATACTCGTCCTGCCCCCGGATCTACTCCTTGCGTGGTCTGAGCATGTCTCCTCTCTCCTGCGGGGCTCCTGTGCCGGCAGTCGGCGTGCCCTTCATGGAGGCCTTGGTGGGCGGCGCATCTAGTCCCGGGGAGGGCGGATCCTGCTCCCCCCCATCTTGGGTGGGGGAGGTGGGATGCTTCAGCGTGCTAGGCGGACGGATCTGGGTAGGGGTTGGCCGCCCTGCGGTGGCTGGTCGGGCTTCGGCAGGCTATGGCGAGCGGCGGCCAGTTCCATGCGGGGGTGGCAGCCCCAGGTGGCCAGCGACCGGATCCGTGGGTTCGGTTGCTGGATCTGAGAGTTCGGCGGTCAGGGCCGCGTGGAGGGCGGCTGGTTGCGGCTGGGGGCAGGTGTTGGCAGGCTAGGCGGCTGGGGCTTTTACCTCCACTTCCTTGGCCCCCTTCTCCTCCTTGTCATCTCCCCTACCGCTGCCCCGTTCGGCTTGCTGTTGGCCAGCTTTGGCTGGTTGGCGGTGGGGATCCTCTTCGGCGTGCTTCGTCCGGCTCTTCTTTCGGCTGGTTGGTGGCTGCGGCTGCCCGTCGTGCTTCCTCAGGGCGATGGTCGTGCCTTCTTGCAACTCCTCGTGGTCACCGTGGAGGCTGCTGGAGGCCGTGCGTGGCGTGGTTGATGCGGAGCTGGCTCGGCAGGGGTTAGGACGGTGGTGGGCTGGGCGACTGGGGCTTCTTCTGATCCTGTCCCTCTTCTCCCCGCCATCTGCCTTTGTAAGGTCCAAATGGCTAGAGGGGGGGTGAATAGCCTATTTAAAATTCTACAAGCTTCACTAAACAAACACGTTAGTATAAAAGATGGCTAAGCTAATTCTAGCACTAGCTCAACTACACTATGCAAGCCACCTATGCAATTCTAGTGAAGCAAGGCTATGATCTCTAATACACACCAACAAGACTAAGTCACTAAACTACTTACTCCTATGTGATAAAAGCTACACTAAGCAACCTACACTAGGATTAGTACAAGAAAGTAAAGAGCAAGTGACTTGATTCTTATACCAACGATGTAGAGAAGTAATGCGCTCGAAGAATCAATCACAATGATCAACCACAAGAGAAATCCTCGGCAAAGAGATGACACAAGATTTTTTACCGAGGTTCACTTGCTTCCCGGCAAGCTACTCCTCGTTGTGGCGATGCACCCACTTGTCGGTTCATGAGCTAATCGACTATCAAGAGTCGAGCCCTCGGCGGGCGCCGCACAACCGCACACAAGATGGAGATCCTCCAAGCCACGAGCTCCACTAGAGTATTCAATTTGCGAACACCCGCGGGGAAGGATCAAGAACCCCTTACAACACTTGGTGAGGCTCCAACAATCTCCAATTGCGAGCTCAATCACCTCAGCTGCTCCAAGTCGTCTACCGTGTCGGGAAACACGGAAGAGTAACAAGAAATCCGCAGCAACTCGAAGATCAAGTGCCTCTAGAATGCAACTCTCAAGCAATGCACTTGAATCTCACTCAATCTCACTCAAGATGTGCAACCAAGTAAAGAGATGAGTGGAGGGGTTGTTCTCTAGCTCAAAGGATGTCTCTAGGTCTCAAAATGTGCAAGAGATTCCCTCAAACCCCAGCCAACTTCTATTTATAGCGAAGGGGTACGCAGCTAGCCGTTACCAGACGACACAGTTAAAATCATGCTGACCGGACGCACCGGTCAGGGTGACCGGACGCGTCCGGTCACTACAAGACAAGCGTGAACAGTGCACGTCAGAACTAGCCGTTGCCGTGACCGGACGCACTCTACCGTTTGACCGGACGCGACAGTGTCAGCGTCCGGTCGTGGTCCAGTAAGCTCCCGTCGAGACCGGACGCGTCCGATCGCACGTGACCAGACGCGCCAGCCGCGTCCGATCGGAGTCCAGTAACGATCCACTCATGACAGGACGCGTCCGGTCGAACGTGACCGGACGCGCCACCGCGTCCGATCGCATCTGTCCTCCGTGCTGAACTCCTGGGTGCATGACCGGACGCGCCGGTTCCGCGAGGGACCGGACGCGCCGGTCCGCGACCCTTCTCACACGCGCATCTGTCTGTGGTTTGAACTGACCGGACGCGCCAGCCGCGTCCGGTTAATTCAACCACAGCGTCCGGTCACTGTATTTTCAGTGATAATCATTTCGGACTTTTGCCACCTTTTCTCACCTCCGGCGCAATAGAAAATAGGCATTTCATTTCCTCAAAAACGCCTAAATCCCGCGCTTGCAAGTTCGGCGGGAGGGAGAGCGAACCCCAAACCCTTACTACCGCTCAAACACCACCGCCTTCGCAAATGTGCTAACACCACCAAGTGTACACCACAATGTGCATGTGTGTTAGCATTTCATAAACATTTTCCAAGGCGTTATGTTAGCTCTCAACTAGATCCTAATGCATATGCTCAAGACATTGATCTAGTGGCACTTGATTCCCGAGCTAACCGTGATTGCCCCTCTTGATAGTCGACTATGTATCCTAAATCCGGTCAATCACTTCTCTACTCATCTTAGACCGGCAAAAGGAAAACCCTATGGTTATACCTTTGCCTTGCGCTCTTAGATCCTTCTCTTCCACTTGATCAACATGTCCATCATATTATGTGCATCTCCATCATGATCAACATTTTATGTCCATGCACCATTTCTTTGTGATCTTGTGGCCACCACTCCTTGCCACGTACACCTTCATCACATGTGTTGCTTGTGCCTAACTCAAAACACTTAACACATGGCATTAGCAACTTGGTGTCATTAATTACCAAAACCAAACTTGGGCTTTCAATCTCCCCCTTTTTGGTAATTGATGACAACCATCACAAAGATATGAAATAAAATCAATTTTCAATTTTGATAGTATTAGCTCCCCCTATATATGTGCTTCCATGAGTTTGGTTCATTTGTGCACATATGTATGGATTTGAATTTTGGGAGAGTTACTACTATCAACTTGATACTAAGGTATATAGAATGGACCTTTGAAGCGTGATACCAATCGGAGTTGCCTTTATATACCATCCTTAACATCAATGTAGCTAGACACCACTTGTAATTCATCACTTATAAAGATCACAAACACTAAAATACCTCGTGAGATCAATATTATAAGCAAAGGTGTCTAGATACCACTTGTAAAGCTACTCTCAACAATTCATCATTCAAGTTCTATTTCTAGCAATCACCACACAAGCATGAATATGAATTTAATCTTTGCAATGCAACGATACATCATGTTAATGCACATACAAATGCAACAAATAGTTCATGAGCTTGCTCCCCCTACTTGTGTGCTCAATTTTAATTGATCCCTTTCCAATATCATTCTCTCCCCCTTTGCAACTTAACTTTTTATCTTTGTGACTTTTCTCTCCCCCTTTGTCAACAATCACCAAAAAGGTGCCAATTTTTAGTGAGAGTCAAGTCAATCAATATGAGGGAGTCCAAATTATGGTTCAATCTAGATCACTTGCCTAGAATATGTAATTCGGTTTGATCCAAGGACAAGCTTCTTCACACCTCATAAAGTATAAGGGTTATCTTGACCATGTTGAATTACATATCATGAGCTCATTTTCTAGATTCAACACTAGGTTTACAAGCCCACAAACATGTCATATGCTACCACTAGATCAATCAAAACATAGACACAATAGTGGTACCATATATACATTAAACTCATTTGATTTTCATGAATTAGCCTATTTGACATGCAAATATGTCTATATGTTCTAAACATGTCCTTAGCAAAGTATGGATGATATGCCAAACAACTTTACCTTGCTATGTCGGAGGAGAGGCATGTCATTTTAAGAATGTGGGGGTACACTCATTTCAAGTTGGAGAAGTCAAGTATGTTCAATTCATTCTTCAACTTGTAAAATCTCTTCTCATCAAGTGGCTTTGTGAATATGTCGGCTAGTTGATCTTCGATGCCAATGCTTTCAATGCTAATATCACCCTTTTGTTGATGGTCTCTTATGATGTGATGCCTAATATCAATGTGCTTGGTTCTTGAATGTTGAACCGGATTTTGAGTCATCTTGATAGCACTTTCATTGTCACAAAACAATAGCACATTCTTGAATTTGATTCCAAAGTCACTCAAAGTTGCCTTCATCCAAAGCAATTGTGCACAACAACTACCGGCACTAACGTATTCGGCCTCGGCGGTAGATAGTGCAACACTATTTTGTTTCTTTGATGACCATAAGACAAGAGACCTTCCAAGCAATTGACAAGTGTCACTTGTGCTCATTCTATCAATCTTGCATCCACCATAGTCGGAGTCCGAATATCCAATCAACTCAAAGTTTGACCCCTTGGGATACTATAGTCCAACATCATGAGTGCCCTTAAGATATCTCAATATCCTCTTGGTTGCTTTCAAGTGACTTTCTTTAGGTGAAGCTTGATATCTTGCACACTTGCACACACTAAACATCACATCCGGCCTAGAAGCGGTGACATAGAGCGAACTTCCAATCATAGACCGGTATTGCTTTTGATCTACCATGTTGCCACTAGCATTAATACCCAATTGATCATTTGTGCCCATTGGTGTACTCATTGGCTTAGCATCTTGCAATCCAAACTTCTTGATTATGTCCTTGATGTACTTGCCTTAACTTACAAAAGTGTCATTCTTTATTTGCTTGATTTGAAGTCCAAGAAAGTAACTAAGCTCTCCGATCATAGACATCTCAAACTCATTTGCCATCATTTTTCTAAATTCTTCACAAAAGTCTTGATTTGTTGATCCAAAAATGATATCATCAACATAGATTTGTAACACAAACAAGTCATTTCCAAGCTTCTTGGTGAAGAGAGTGGTGTCAACCTTTCCCATCTTGAACCCTTTAGAGAGAAGAAAGTCCATCCATCTCTCATACCATGCTCTAGGTGCTTGCTTCAAACCATACAATGCCTTCTTTAGCTTGAAAACATGATCGGGCTTCTTATCATCTTCAAAACCGGGAGGTTGCTCAACATAAACTTCTTCATTGATGTAGCCATTGAGAAATGCACTCTTGACATCCATTTGATAGAGCTTGATGTTGTGTGCACAAGCATATATGCTAATAAGATTCTAATTGCCTCCAATCTTGCAACCGGTGCATATGTTTCTCCAAAGTCAAGACCCTCAACTTGAGTGTATCCTTGTGCTACTAATCTTGCTTTGTTCCTCACAACCATGCCATCTTGGTCTTGCTTGTTTCTAAAGACCCACTTAGTATCAATCACATTGTAGTTCTTTGGCCTTTCAACAAGTTCCCAAACTTGATTTCTAGTGAAGTTGTTTAGCTCTTCATGCATGGCATTTACCCAATCGGAATCTTTCAATGCATCTTCTATTTTCTTAGGTTCTTCAAGTGACACAAATGAGTAGTGCTCACAAAAAAATGATAATCTTGATCTAGTTTAAACACCACTTTGAATTCCACCAATGATTTGATCCAATGGATGATCTCTTGCAATGCTAGTAGGTTGGAGTATTGGGAGTTGATTGCTTCCACTAGCTTGACCTTGATCTTGCACTTCATCATGAGAACCACTAAAGCTTGCTTGATTTGTATTAATTTGCACACTTTGATTAATCATATGTATGTCACTATCATCATCAACTTGCCTTGGCCTAACATCACCAATGTCCATGTTTCTCATTGCATTTGCCAATTGATCTCCTCTCACATCATCAAGGTTTTGATCTTCATTTTGAGATCCTTGGGTTTCATCAAACTCAACATCATGAACTTCTTCCAAGGTGCCATTAGTGAGATTCCAAACTCTATATGCTTTACTTGTGGTAGAATAACCAAGTAAGAATCCTTCATCACATTTCTTTTCAAACTTGCTCAATCTAGTGCCTTTCTTGAGAATATAGCATTTGCAACCAAACACTCTAAAGTATGCAATGTTGGGCTTTCTTCCATTCAATAGCTCATATGGTGTCTTTCTAAGCTTCCCATGGCAATAGAGACGGTTGCTACAATAGCAAGCCATGTTGATAGCTTCACTCCAAAATGAATGACTCACATTGTACTCACTAAGCATTGATCTAGCCATGTCAATCAAAGTTCTATTCTTTCTTTCAACTACACCATTGGATTGAGGAGTGTATGTTGGAGAGAATTGATGTCCAATACCAAGATCATCACACAATTCTTCAATTCTTGTGTTCTTGAACTCACTACCATTGTCACTTCTAATCTTCTTGATGGTAGTCTCAAACTCATTTTACACCCTCTTGATAAAAGATTTGAATAGATCATAAACATCACTCTTGTCATAGAGAAAGAACACCCAAGTGTATCTAGTGTAGTCATCAACAATCACAAAACCATACTTGTTTCCACCAATGCTAGTGTATGTTGTTGGCCCAAATAAGTCCATGTGCAATAACTCAAATGCCTTTGATGTGCTCATTTTACTCTTACTAGGATGTGTATTTCCAACTTGTTTGCCGGCTTGACAAGCACTAAATGGTTTATCCTTTTCAAAAGTCACATCTTTCAAGCCTCTAACTAAGTCATGCCTCAAAAGTTTGTTCAATTATTTCATTCTAACATGACCAAGCCTTCTATGCCATAACCATCCCATACTAGATTTGCTAAGCAAGCATGATGTCAATTGTGTCTCATTATCATTGAAGTCAACCAAGTATAAGCTACCATGTCTAAATCCTTTGAATATCAAATTTGATCCATCAACACTAATGACTTCAACATCATCACTACCAAATATGCACTTGAAGCTAAGATCACAAAGTTGTGCCACTGACAAAAGATTGAAATCCAAGCTCTCAACTAGCAATACATTAGATATGCTCATGTCATTTGAGATAGCAATTTTACCAAGCCCCTTGACTTTGCCTTTCTTGTTGTTGCCGAAAGTGATAGCATCAAAACTACCATTTTGACTTGTATCAATTGATTTGAACATACAAGAATCCCTGGTCATATGTTGAGTGCACCCACTATCAAGCACCCAATGCCTTCCTCCGGCTTTGTAATTGACCTACAAGATAAGATCAATTCTTTTTAGGTGCCCAAACTTGTTTGGGTCCTCCAAGGTTAGTGACCAAGCTCTTTGGTACCCAAATGGCTTTCTTCTTTGAGCCCATCCATGGTGTACCAATAAACTTAGCATGAACACCATTTGTACCCTTGGTAAGTATATAGAAAGAATCAAACTTAATTGAGGATACATTAGCATTGGATTTCTTGTTCATGCAAAGTTACTCTATGTGACCAACTTGCTTGCAACTTTTGTAATAGCTACCATTGTTCTTCACAAAACGAGTCTTGTGATGAGCAAAAGCGGCCTTGCCTTTCTTGGGGTTATAGCCCAATCCCTCTTTATAGAGAGAAGCCCTTTGGCTACCCAAGCACATAAGCAAGCGGTCCTCACCACCATAGGCCTTAGCTAATGTGTGATTGAGCTCTTTTACCTCCTTCTTAAGATTTTCATTCTCAACTATAAGTGTGGAGTCACAAGTGAAACCATCACTACTAGATGAGGATGATGTAGATGAGCTACATGAAGGGTTAGTGGGAGCAACAACAATAGGCTTATGACAAGATTCATCAATTATATCACAAGATATGCCTATGTTGCAAGTTTTAGCTTTCTCAACATTAGTTGGCATGTTTTCACATTTTTCAACTAGAGAGGAATGAGCTTCTTTAAGCTTAGTGTGAGACTTTTGAAGCTTCTTATGGTCTACCTTTAGACTCTCATAAGATGCCCTAAGCTCATCAAGTTCTTGCATAAGGTTTTTCTTTTCCTTAAGCAAGCCCCTACACTCCTTTCTAGATTCTTTAAAATGTTGAGTGCAATCTTCTAGCATAGTGATTAGTTCATCTTTAGTGAATTCTTCTTCATCACTATCACTATCACTAGCATTATCATGATCACTCTCATCATCGGATGATACCTTAGCGGCCTTAGCCATGAAGCATGATGGAGTGTCGAAGAGGGAGACCTTCTCTTGGATGGCAATGCTAGATGTCCCTTCTTCTTGCTCTTGTTGTCATCCTCATCATTCCTTGATGAATCATCACTATCCCATGTAGCAACATGAGAATCATTCTTCTTTTTATGAGAGCTCTCCTTCTTTTCTTGCTTCTTCTTTTGCTTCTTCCTCTCCTTCTTGATAGCATCTTCATCATCACTATCATAAGGACACTTTGCAATGAGATGGTCCTTGCTATGGCATCTAAAGCATCTCATGGTATGCTCATTCTTCTTGGATGAGTTCTTCCTCCTTCTTGCATAAAAGCCTTTCTTCTTCATGAATTTGCCAAATTGCTTGACAAAGAGAGCCATCTTCTCATCAATGTCATCACTATCACAAGAACTTGAGTCTTCATCACTTGATAATTCAATCTTGGATTTACCCTTGGATGTGGTGGCTTTGAATGCCACACTCTTCTTCTTCTCATCATCCTTCTTCTCACTTTCCTTCTTCTTCTTTTTGACCAACTCCTCTTTCTCATCATCTTCTCTATATGAATCATCGATCATCACTTCTTGGAATACTTATTGAGGAGTTGATTCCTTCAATGTAGTCCTCACTAGCACGGTGATCAATGTATCAAATCTCTTGGGCAAGCTTCTCAAGAACTTCATAGAGAATTGGTTGTCCTTGACCTCCTCACCAAGTGCCTTGAGCTCATTGACAATGACTTGCAATCGATGAAACATTTCCGGTACACTCTCATCTTCTTGCATCTTGAAGCTAGAAAACTTTTCTTGCAAGATATATGCTTTAGCGGTCTTTGTGCCTTCGGTGCCCTCAAATGTTTCTTCTAGCTTGGCCCAAGCATCATGTGCAACTTCTATGTTCTTCACTTGCTCAAAAGTCTTGTCATCCAATGCCTCATGAAGAGCACTAATGGCAATGTCATTGCATTGGAGCTTCTTCTCTTTCACCGGTGTAGGTGCTTCCGGATTAGCAACCTCAAATTTTGTTTCGGTGACCTTCCACACTTCTCTATTGATTGACTTGAGGTGTGCGGTCATCTTAACCTTCCAATATGCATAATTTATGCCATCAAAGTGAGGTGCCTTCTTGGTGTTGTTGATGTGCAAGCTTAATTGAGCCATATCTTTTTCACCGTAGGTTGTTAAGCCTCAAAAACGGTGCCTCGGCTCCGATACCACTTGTAAGGTCCAAATGGCTAGAGGGGGGTGAATAACCTATTTAAAATTCTACAAGCTTCACTAAACAAACACGTTAGTATAAAAGATGGCTAAGCTAATTCTAGCACTAGCTCAACTACACTATGCAAGCCACCTATGCAATTCTAGTGAAGCAAGGCTATGATCTCTAATACACACCAACAAGACTAAGTCACTAAGCTACTTACTCCTATGTGATAAAAGCTACACTAAGCAACCTACACTAGGATTAGTACAAGAAAGTAAACAGCAAGTGACTTGATTCTTATACCAACGATGTAGAGAAGTAATGCACTCGAAGAATCAATCACAATGATCAACCATAACAGAAATCCTCGGCAAAGAGATGACACAAGATTTTTTACCGAGGTTCACTTGCTTCCCGGCAAGCTACTCCTCGTTGTGGCGATGCACCCACTTGTCGGTTCGCGAGCTAATCGACTATCAAGAGTCGAGCCCTCGGCGGGCGCCGCACAACCGCACACAAGATGGGGATCCTCCAAGCCACGAGCTCCACTAGAGTATCCAATTTGTGAACATCCGCGGGGAAGGATCAAGAACCCCTTACAACACTTGGTGAGCGCTCCAACAATCTCTAATTGCGAGCTCAATCACCTCCGTTGCTCCAAGCCGTCTACCGTGTCGAGAAACACGGAAGAGTAACAAGAAATCCGTAGCAACTCGAAGATCAAGTGCCTCTAGAATGCAACTCTCAAGCAATGCACTTAAATCTCACTCAATCTCACTCAAGATGTGCAACCAAGTAAAGAGATGAGTGGAGGGGTTGTTCTCTAGCTCAAAGGATGTCTCTAGGTCTCAAAATGTGCAAGAGATTCCCTCAAACCCTAGCCAACTTCTATTTATAGCGAAGGGGTACGCAGCTAGCCGTTACCGGACGACACAGTTAAAATCGTGCTGACCGGACGCACCGGTCAGGGTGACCGGACGCGTCCGGTCACTACAGGACAAGCGTGAACAGTGCGTGTCAGAACTAGCCATTGTCGTGACCGGACGCGCTCTACCGTTTGACCGGACGCGACAGTGTCAGCGTCCGGTCGCGGTCCAGTAAGCTCCCATCGAGACCAAACGTGTCCGATCGCACGTGACCGGACGCGCCAGCCGCGTCCGATCAGAGTCCAGTAACGATCCACTCATGACCGGACACGTCCGGTCGAACGTGACCGGACGCGCCACTGCGTCCGATCGCATCTGCCCTCCGTGCTGAACTCCTAGGTGCGTGACTGGACGCGCCGGTTCCGCGAGGGACCGGACGCGCCGGTCCGCGACCCTTCTCACACGCGTGTCTGTCTGTGGTTTGAACTGACCGGACGCGCCAGCCGCGTCCGGTTAATTCGACCACAGCGTCCGGTCACTGTATTTTCAGTGATAATCATTTCAGACTTTCGCCACCTTTTCTCGCCTCCGGCGCAATAGAAAATAGGCATTTCATTTCCTCAAAAACGCCTGAATCCCGCGCTCGCAAGTTCGGTGGGAGGGAGAGTGAACCCCAAACCCCTTACTACCGGTCAAACACCACCGCCTTCGCAAATGTGCTAACACCACCAAGTGTACACCATAATGTGCATGTGTGTTAGCATTTCACAAATATTTTTCAAGGCGTTATGTTAGCTCTCAACTAGATCCTAATGCATATGCTCAAGACATTGATCTAGTGGCACTTGATTCCCGAGCTAACCGTGATTGCCCCTCTTGATAGTCGACTATGTATCCTAAATCCGGTCAATCACTTCTCTACTCATCTTAGACCGGCAAAAGAAAAACCCTATGGTTATACCTTTGCCTTGCGCTCTTAGATCCTTCTCTTCTACTTGATCAACATGTCCATCATATTATGTGCATCTCCATCATGATCAACATTTTATGTCCATGCACCATTTCTTTGTGATCTTGTGGCCACCACTCCTTGTCACGTACACCTTCATCACATGTGTTGCTTGTGCCTAACTCAAAACACTTAACACATGGCATTAGCAACTTGGTGTCATTAATTACCAAAACCAAACTTGGGCTTTCAGCCTTCCCCCTTCCTTGGGTTGGCTTCCGAGGCCGAGCTAGTTGGATCTTTGTGTTGCCGGCCGGCTTCGTTGGTTCCGGCGAGGGCGGGCTCTCCGACGAGATTCTCCCGGTGCTTCTCCTGGTCAGCGCCTCTAGGGGCAGTGGCCGGGCAACGTTGCTGCTAACCCCTCACCGCACCCTGCCTCCTTAATAGGGTTCCATCTTCGGCGGCTAAGGTGTGGAGGTTGCTCGAGGTCGGGGCGAAAGCTTGGATGATGACGTCTGCGGACGCCGTTTCCTCCTTGGAGGCGTCCTTTCCTACCCCTCCTCCTATCGTACTGGATATTGCAGGTAAAAACCTTCCCTTGGCGGGCTACATTGTTGGCGCTTTTAGCGTCGTTTCCTCCTTGGGGGCTTTGTTAGGCATTCTAGTTCCGCGGTCACTTTTTGCTGTCTAGTCATGGTGGTGTCCCAGGCTGCTGTGCTTTCTGGATCGTCCAGCAAACCATCGCGTTTCTTCAGCTCTTGTTTAGTTAGTTGAGTTGTTAGTTAGGTCAATTCGACCATTTTAAATTGTCGGTAGTTGGGTCGATTCGACCAAGTTACAAGTGGTGCGTGAGTTGTGATAGTTGTGGCAGAGTTGTATAGGATGAGTAGGGCACTCTCCTCAGTTGTACGGTTTTTCTGGCCCGTTTCCATTCAAAAAACAGGGCACTTGCCTTTTTTCTTTCTTTGTCTAATAGAAATCGCGGTAAAGTTTTTGCCGTCCTTTCTAAAAAATTATTCTTCTGTAGAGCAGGAAGAATCGGCATAGCGTCCACGTTTGAATCGGCATAGCGTCCACGTTTGTGCAAGCATCTATATACAATTCTCCACTGGAATATGAACCTGTGTAAATAGTTAAAATACCTCACTGCAGTTTGACACTGCATGCAACAAGAAAAGGTAGTATCATCGCTATTGGAATCATAAAGTTCTTCAGATGCGACATTTAGAATCGTAATATTCATAAATAAAGTGCTATGTGTACTATTGAATTAATTAGGAAGTTTAAATTAAGTATTCCAAACTGTTTCATCAAAATAGCTTTTTAACAACCAGCAAGAAAGCTGCCTAAACATCGAAATATGCAAAATGACTACCAAGAGTACCATTGGTCAGAGATAGTCTAAACTTTCTATACCAGTACATCAAACCAGTGCAGAAGGGTTGCAGGGGTTGCCATCTAGTTAGACCAAACAAGCATCGGAGAGAAAACTCCAAGCTCCAACCATGCAGCCATACAGGTAGCAACTGAACATTAATACATTAGGACATCCGAATATACTGGAGTACTTATCAAGTAGTATAAGCACTTAAGCAGAGAGAGTTCCCATAAGACAAGTATCTGAAACTAGAGATAGAAGCTGTTGACAATCTCCTCTACTCACACACGCAAAAGATTCATTACAACTCCATCAGTAACTTAATCTAGTATCCAGAAATTGGCCTAACACCATCTGAAGTGCCTCGCAGCTTTTCATCTTCGAATCCTGCATCGTCAAGGTAACTAAATTAGCCGTTGCTAGTCGCATCAATTACAGGGAGGTACATTAGGAAAGCCAGGTTTACGTGGAATATTAGATTCAGGAATGGTAAAATATTCAGATGTGAAGATTAACGGTTGACTCCACCCTTGTAGTACCTATAAAGACATGAAGGTTTCAGTTATTAAAGACTGATTACATATAATAAGATACAAAAAAAGGGAGCAAGAGGACAGGCTATACCAGCTGGTGCGAGCCAGTCCTAGATACAGACAACTTTCTCAACCCCGCTTCCATAAACTGGCTCAGACAAGAATAGTCTCGCAGTTCTTATTGCTGTCTTGTAGTCAGTATGGCATGATAGTGCCAATATATCGCGTGCCATCCGACCAATTGAAGGATAGGTTAGGCTGTTTTCCTTCCACCATTGTAGAACACTGAACTTACCTATTGGATGTTGTGCCTCTTGCAAGTAATGATCAAGTTCAGTCAATGGTCGCTGACGATACTGATATTCAGTATGTAGATATAACTCATGCAGAATATCTCTACCAATTAACTTCCCCATCTCAATTTTAGACCAAGAAGCACAGTCAGGTTCTTGGTCCTGGTTTGAATATTCACCATAGAGGTTAAGCAATGTATCATGCACTTCGCAAATATAATTATCTATGTCGCTGTCCACAGAATACATACTCTCTACAGTGAAGGGTTGTATGCATGCCTTGATGTGTTCCAGATGGTATTTAGGATCCATGACCATAGGCATACAAAAATGCAAGAAACAAACTTTCCAGCATTTATTGAACTTCTTCTTCATATTCAGCCTCATCATGGAAATTCCCTCTCTTGCTTCTCACGTAAGTAGATTTCTCTGTGTCTTAACCCTATCAATTTCCCAACAATTGCGAAGCACCTTTTCCTTCACATTCCACACCTTATCAAATAGATTATATGGTCTAGGAAATTTATGGACCAAGACCTTGTATCTATGAAAGTCTTGCAAGTATTTACAGATTTTATGTGCTTTTGTCCAAGCATCCACTGACGCATATCTATACTTGGGATGATGTGCTGATGAAGGGGTGGGATTCATCTTGGAACACTCTGTGGAATTCTCCATGATTGTGTCAAGTTCATCCATCCCTACCTGAATAATCTCATCAAGCAAATGAGTTGCATAACGTGCCACAAACAAGGTCCGTTTTGCAGCAATTTTGTTCCTTTTCTGAAGACTGGTTTTGACATTTGAAGCCACTGAATCATCAATGAATGTGTCATCCAGTATAATGCTGAAAACCTTGTCATCAAGACCCCATTATCCAATAGCTCGCAATATGGTATTACTTAACTCTTCTGCACTGCAAGAGGGATGCAAGTCGCAAAATTTGATAATCTTTTTCTGCTTCTTCCATTCATCATCGATATACTGAACAGTCAAGCACAAGAATAAATGTCGTGGATCGTAGAGCCATGTGTCTGCACTCAGGCAAACACGACATGGTAAAGTTGCTAACTTCTCCTTCAGCTTGGTCTTTTCTTGCTCAAACAAGTTAAAGGTCTTCCTCATTAGGTCGATGCGGGATGGAATCTTGACCGCAGGGTTCAAGTGAGCAACAAGCTTCCAAAAGCTGTCTTGTTCCAACATACTTGTTGCATGACCGTCCATGGCTAATTTCTTGATAAGTTCTTCATAAGAAATGTTCTGATCAGTCCCTTGATTCTTCTTTTTGTGATCAGTGGAAATAACTGGTAGAGCTAGATCCTTCTGCTCAGGTGGTGTTGGTTCCTCATGAGACCCATTCTGAATAGTTTCCTGATTCTTCCTATTTGTGTCTGTGGGAGTGTCAAGTAAGGCAAGATCCTGCCCGGCCATTGCATCTACTGTGCTTGAGCCTTTCCTGAGGCTGGATAGCAAGATTGGGAGCTTCTTCTGTTTTGTGTCCAATTTGGCTGCTGCTGTGCTCTTTTGGATAGACGGCAGAGATGTATGTTCATGCAGCTTTTGCCTCTTCTGAATTTGAATCCCAGGGCTGCACTTGGCCTGGTGATTCCAAAGGCGGGAGGTGCCGCAACAATTGAAGATCCGGTGGCAGTGCATGCATTCAGCATGCGCGAGCTTCCCATCGACAAAGGAGGGTATGAAGTCATCCCACACCTTGGAAGTGAGTCTTTTCTTCGGCTTTGTGCCCAAGAACAGTGGACTAGGGATGCTGTCAATGCTCTTTTCTGGTTCATCTATGTCATTGTTGGCATTGTTAACTGCATATTCCACGCCTAGGCATAAAAATACAGTATTTCAATATGAAACATGTTGATGTAAGTTCTGCTGCAAATCAAACACTGTCCTAATGCCATAGAAACAACTCTCCTTAAAAAATTTAACTTAAAATGTTTTTTTTTGTATACAATGAGATGGTTACAGGTTAACTGAACAGACTTCAAGCTGAGAAGTAAACTGAAAAGGCACTGTGGCTGGACATGAAGCAACTTGAGCCTAGATACATTGCTAATCAAGCATTATCCTAGTGCAATTGAACAAACTTTCATGCGTGAGGTTAAAACAGAGCAACTTTTTCATACAGGAAAAACCAAACAAACTTAGTGGATTAATCAACAACTCGGCAGTGTTGTATACGTAAAAACTACTGAATAACCAAGAAAAAAAGTCTAATAACATTTGAGGGATAAATATGAAGTATCATTCACACTGTCAGATAAATGTTAGTACATAGCAGCATGTAACGTCTAGCATGTAACGTTGTTGCTCACCAGTTATTTCCGTCTAAATCAATCGAAAAGGGACAGTGCCCAGATCAGAAAAGTAAAAAATGAGGACCATCAGATTACACATCAACCACCTCGAATAGCCTCAAAAGGAACTTACCATCCACCATCCTCTCGTCTTTGTTGTTGCTGCAGTTGGGGATTGGGAATGTCACACTCTTGGGTTAAACCCACACACCAGACAAACCAAATTATCATATCCATCCCGATTTCTGCTTCGATTTTCCGAGATAATAAACAACCAAAATGAACCAGAAACAAAGCATGCGAGAGAAAATAGGTAGCGATGCATTTTGTACCAGAGATCATCAGGAAACAGGGAGAAGCGCATACCGATCTTAATCTTCTATAGCTCCACGCCGCGCGCGAGAGAGGGAAGGATCAATCATACGAGATGGGTGTGCAGAGCTGGGGTCTCGGATTCCATGCGGGCCGCGGAGCTCTCTAAATCGGGGGAGATGGAGCGGGAGACGTGGCGGCGTCCTTGCCTCCGCGGGGGCGCGGCAGAGGAAACAAGACGCCAGTGGAGGGAATAGGAATGGCCTTTCGCGCTCCTTTTTTCACTCCGCCCGCCAATGCCTTGGAGGCATTTCGTCATGGGCTACTTTTTTTTTATGTAGCGGCCCATGTTGCGGCCCATCGTAGCTGCACTGGCAGGAGAAAAAAAGGGAGATTATAATCCTAATCCGTGCGATGCATCTCTCGAACCACTCGGACTCAGAGCCATGCAACTACGGGAGAGAAGTCTAACAACCCCTGAGCGTTGCCCTGATCGGAGGCAACCAAGAAACGGTTGAGTTGGCCTTGTCTATAAGTGCTAAGTACAGATTAGGTGTTAACCTATAAGTGCGATTAAGTGCTAACTACAGGTTAGGTGTTAATGAGATTAGGCTAATTAAGATCCTGTTTAAGTATTAGATCTAACATATATCACATGGAATATTTAGATAACCTCATTTGAGCTTTTACTCTCTTTTTTTGCGTGATGTCACTAGATAATTATTTGGCTTATGTTTTCTGGTAAAATGTGCAACAAAATTACAAAGAGACACTAGTACACGTTATCTTTTAGGTGGCGGTGACGTTTTTTGATCGGAGGCGGGCACATTGTTGCCAGCCGAGCCTGGCCCCGATCGGCCCCCAAATGCCCGCCTTGGTAAAAGGTTAATGGAGACGAGAACTGTAACTTAACCGCCTCCATTAATCCATCTTAATGGAGGCGGTCACTGTAATGTGCCCATCTCCAAAAATTAATTTATGGAGGCGGGCAAGTTAAGACGAATGCCTCTAAAAATAGACAATTTTTGGAGACGTTCATCTTAATTTACCTGCCTCCATAAATTGATTTTTGGAGGCGGGCAAGGCCAAGGCCCAACAGCCCCAAGCAGCCCACTACTGTGCGCGTGTGTATATATACCAAAGTTAGGGTTTGAGTAAACCCGCAGCCACTCCTCTCTCTCAGTCGCGCCGCTCTTTCTCTCCCTGACCTCGTAGCCGCATGCGCGTCGCTTTCTCTCCGTCCAGCAGGCAGCACGCAGCTCCTCCCTGACCTCGTAGGCAACGTGTCTCTTGCTCACCTCCTCCGGCGGCTCCTCCACCGGCGGCTCCTCCTCCTGTAGGTAGTGCGTAGCTCGATGGCCACACCTCCTCCGGTGGCGTGGCCATGAAGCCTGGCAACCACGCCTCTCTCCCTCGCGGGTGGAGGTGCAGAAGCAGAGGCGTAGCCTCCTTGGCGGAGGTGTAGGAGGAGAGGCATGGCTCCCCTTCTGCGGTGCGGGCGGAGGTGCAGGAGCAGAGGCGCGGCGGCAGCACCCCTCGCCGAGGATCCCGCGCCCCTCCTTCCCCCCCAGCGCCACTCCTTCCCCTCCTCCCGACGATGGCCGCGGATCCGGCGAGGACGGCCTCCCTTGCCCCGAATCCGGTGAGGACGCCCTCCCTGGCCGCGGATCCGGTGAGGACAACCTCCCCGACGGCGGTTCTGGCGAGCTCCGGTGGCGAACCGACGAGGAGCAACCTGCCGGCGGTGGATCCGGCGTGCTGCAGTGGCGGATCAACGAGGAGGGGCCCGCCGGCGGCGGATCCGGCGAGGAGGACCTCCCTGGCAGCGGATCCGGCGAGGAGGAGACCCCGACGGCGGATCCGGTGAGGTGCGGTGGCAGCAGCCCCTCAATGGGTACTGGGCTGAGAACAGGCTCGCCGGTGGGCTCGGGAACGGGCTCGCCGGCGGGCTCCTGGATTTTTTTTGTTTTTTCTGATCGATTTACCGAGGCGGGCGTTTCTAATGGGCCCACCTCCATAAACAGATTAACCGAGACGAGCAAGGGGAACCGCCTCCGTTATTCCCCCATTAACTGAGACCTTCCATTGGAGGCGGTTGCCCCTGCCCGCCTCCATTAAGCAAAAACAACTGTCTCCATTAAAATTTGTGTACTAGTGAGATTAGGCTGTCTAGGATATCAAAACTGATAAACTAGAAACTATTTACTCACTATCTATCATGTCCAAAAACAGCTAACTAACTGCAGTGATTATTTTTTCAATAAACTACTCCATAATATTCATCACCGTCAGGTCTAAAACCACTTTCACCATCGATTTTTCCATCGACGGTGAAAACGGATGGTGACAACAAACCGTATCACCGCCGATTTCAAGTCGATGTTGAAAATAATGATCACCACTACTTTGTTATACAAACCGGTGGTGATAGCACGGTGCACGGCCCGCTCCGGCGAGACGATCACACGATAGACTGGATTGGACGGCCAAGGGCGCACTAGCACTTTCCTTTTCCATCTTAATCTCTTTTCATGGCTTTTTGTGTGTTCAGCTAAATAGACTGACGTGTGACGGTTCATAGTTCTTCTTCTTTTTTCTTCATAAATAGTAGTATTATAGGAGTACTATTGAATTTATAGGAAAAGTTCAAGTACTCAACGGTTTCATCAAAATAGTTTTCAACAACCAGCGAGAAAACTGCCTAAACATCAAAAGATGCAAAGTTGACTACCATTAGTCAGAGGTAGTCTGAACTCTGAACTTTCTTTCCAATACATCAAATCGGTGCAGCAAGGCTGCAGGCTGCAGTAGTCACCACCTAATTAGACCAGACAAGCACCGGAGAGAAGAACTCCAAGCTCTAAAAGAACATACAGGTAGCCAGTGAACATTAAACATTAGACATCCCAAAGTACTACTACTTGTCAAGTATAAGCACTTAAACACGAGACCCGACTAAAAAAAGAAGAGGAGGGAAAAAGATTAAAAAAAACAAACATGAAAACAGAGTCGACCTCATCAGCAGAAAAAAAAAATCAAAAACAGAAAAAAAAAACGACCAGACTAGTTTGGAGATATGGATATGTGGTTTTGAAAGTTGGGGGCCTAGATAGTGACACCATGCAAGTTTAGATGTCTCATGTGGCTCATTTTGGTTTATTTAGATGTCTAGATATGCAATTATAGAGGTTTGGAACTTAGAGATGACATTATCATATAAGTCTAGATCCTAGATCCAACATGTTAGATCCACGTCAGCGTTGAGTTAGTATATCATCTTGGTGTATGGAGCATGTCGAAACCCATTTGAACTAATGCTAGAGTAAGAGACAAGTTTAGAGGCCCAAAAGAAAAAAAAAGTTTAGGACTTGAGTGACACATACTGTCTCCTAAACTCAGAGACCGCCAATATATTTGACTCAATAATCTTTAACGTTACATACGGCTCCAATTGCTATTTTATGCTCCTTTACTTATTTTTTTTGAAAATAATGCTCCTTTACTTATTACAGAGGAGAAACCACTTATTTTATCAATGCAGTCCCGTGTACAGTGTACTGGTATAGAATGGTTACACCAGATCGTGTATATATCTGCGCGCTAGCAGAGAAATAAATCGGTACTTCGAGCACTCTGAGACGATTACGCTCGAATCACTTCTTCGGCGCCGGCTTTCTCCCAGACGGCGTAGTCGTTGCCGTGGGCCGCAACCTCAAAACCCGCCGGGATGAGGTGTCCGACGTCGTACCTGGACCCAATCTTCACGATCACCTTGCCGCCGATCTCCGCCACGTAGGAGTCGCCGTCGTGCTCGAGGATGGTGAGCTCGCTCGTCGGCGTGATGCCATTGCGCTTCCGCACCGCCACCAGGGCGGCGATTTCGTCCTTGAACCCCCAGTCGAAGAAATGGTCGTAGAACTGCAAGAGGCAGCAGTATATATATATATATATCAGTATGAGATGCCTGCCGTTGCCGTGCCGTGTTGAGGTCCACTGCGAAGAATACTATGGAAAATAGGTAGCTAGACGACTCACAATGCATGGGTTGCCGGGATGCGTGAGGATGTAGGCGTATCCCTGCATGACCTTGTCGGAGGGGAACGGCCACATTGCCTGCGTGGAGCCGGTGTCGTGGTTGTCGACGAAGGTGACGGCCTTGGCCGGCCACCAGCCGATGACTCCCGGCGCCTTCCCCTGCGGGTCGATGAGCCGCCACAGCTCACCTTCCACGGCGGCGTTGAGGATGCCCTTGGTGGTGAAGTCGAACACCGTGGCCGGCGACGCCGCCCCGCCCACCTTGTCCACCCAGTCCACCAGCGCCTGCCGGTGCGGGTCCTGGTCGTATTCGGGCTTGTTGTTCCCGTCGTACGCCATGTTGTTCCATATCTCGGCGACGGCGAAGCTGGGCGCCGTGCCGTCGACGTAGACCTTGGCGACCTCGGCGGAGTAGCCCTTGGCGAAGTCGAGGCGCCAGGCGTCGAAGCCCAGGTCGGACTTGAGCCAGAGCAGCCAGTCGGTGAGCTCCCGCTGGACGCGGTCGTTGAGGTGGTCGATGTCGGGCGCCGCCGCGAAGTCGGCGCCCGTGTCGAGGTTGCCCGTGCCGTCCGAGTAGATGGTGTCGTCGCGGCAGATCATGTGGGGGCCCCAGTCCAGGCGCCCGTCGGGGGTGCCGCCCTCGAAGATGCAGTAGATGCCCCGGGCGTCCTTGTAGTCGGCGCACCGGTGGTTGATGACGATGTCCGCCACCACCTGCACGCCCTTGCCGTGGAACGCGGCGATCAGGGACTTGAGCTCCGCTGCCGTCCCGTACTTGGACGCGTCCAGGTCGTACAGACGACCAGGCATGTAACCTGCACCCAATATAAATAATTAAATACAAAATACCTAATATAATACTTGCACGTATAAATAAATAAATAAATATACACGTATAGTAAAATATATATATATATCTCCAGCCGTCTACTCTGTTCTGTACATAAATTCGTATATCCAGCCATTCGTTCACTCTGTTCTGACCAGCGCTGGTCTGGCTATATACTACTATGATAGCTAGCTAACTTCTGTTAGCTACTCATAGTGTGTGTGTGTGTATATATATATATATATATATATATATATATATATATATATATATATATATATATATATATATATATATATAGACATGTAGTATATTGTATACTGTATATTCCATGTAATTTCTGTGAGTGCATAATACGGTTGCGAATCGATATGACCGGCGGCTAAAGGCAGTGGAAAAAATATGGCTATCAAAGCAGCTCGCGTGGCGTGTTGTCCACTCCATGTCTGCTACTCTGCTGTGTCACCCTCCGTAGGTGTGTTCAGGTGTGTTCAGTTGGTGAAAAGTTAATGTAACATCTTTCGTTATTATTTGGTTAGGCTCAAAAGATTCATCTCGATATTTACAGATAAACTATGCAATTAATTATCTTTTTTACCTACATTTAATGCTCCATGTATGCGTCCAAAAATTTGATGTGATAGGTTGAAGAGGAAATATTTTAGATTAGCATGTGAAGTGAACACACCCCCTAGTCCCAGGTCATGTTCAGACAAGAATTGGGGAGGAAGGAAGCTGAAGGGCGCGTTCATACGGAGACGGACCTTGGGTGGAGACGGAGTGCGACGGCGGCGGGAGCCAGACGTGCGTGACGCCGGCGGCGGCGATGTCGTCGACCTTCCCCATCAGGAGGTTGTACCACCCGCCGCTCTGCTTCCACGACTCCCAGTTGAACGCCTGCACGATTATTATGCACTCGATTCTTTCAGTTTCAGACAAGGAAATTCAATTCAACAGCCAAACGTACCCGCCATGATCGAATCGAATGCGTTGCTTACCTGGAACAGGACCTGGCCGGATGCCAGTCCCAGGAGAAGGAGCAAGGACAGGCAGCAGAGGTGCCTGTTCCCCATTGCCCTCTCTGTTCCTGTTGCTCTTCCCCTCTCTACACTGACTGGTGCCTTGTTGAGGATGGACGAGGAGTAGTGTGGTGAGGTCGCAGCAAGAACACGCCAGATATTTATAGGCACAAGGAAGGCAGGAGAGAATTTGATCCTGTCAGTAGCTACCAGCTATCTACTGTGTGCCAAGTATGGCAGGGAGTTGCTTGGAGGCAATGGATGGATACCGAAATCCGTTACGAGTTATCCCGTCCTCAGGCAACACCCAAAGAGGTAGAGCTGGGCTCCATCACTCAACTCAAACAGTGCCCTTTCTGGAAGGATGATGGCGCAAATTGTGGAAGGATGATGGCGCAAACTTCTTTCTGGGACAGGAAAGGATGTCGCAATCTACAACAAACAGTGCCCTTTTCCGCGTACCAGTTTTCTGACCCCGAAATATACACGAATCAAACCGTCTTACTATACGTATAATTGTACAAAGAAGCAAAACATGCTTTATTTAGTGGTGATTAGTACAAGTAGATTTTGGCTACAAGCCTACAACTATATAGGATTTTTTTTAAAAAAATGCTAAACTTGACTTTGCTAGTATATCGTTTTTTAGCTGAATTATATTGGCTCTACCATGCAAGCAAATTCGGTGAGCTGAAACAGACATGATGATTTCATCCAAAGCACGATTTCCACGCTTCTTCTTCTTCTTTTTTCTGCTCGTACGAAAGTACTTGAAACTGTTGCAAAACGTCGAATCGAATTGAATAATGCGGTAAGGAAACGGCGCCGATTGGTCCGGATAGGTTTGCTAGCTAGCAAGTGCAAATCCAGTACAAAATCCTGCAGAAAACTACCTGATAAGTGATAACCCGAACATGCGTGCTTCTCCTAAGGATAACGCAAAAGTAAATAAAACCAAATAGGCATACGTACAAGATCGTAGAGCCATGGAAAGATTACTTCACACGAAAACTGTAAGTCCGGTAGGTGCCTAGTATGATGATGGAGCTGCGCTGCACCTTGGGATGCAGGACAGTGTACGTGACGCATCGGCGAGGCGATGTCAATTCAGCGTGCCTGCAAATGTAGTGCCAATATGTGACAATGACATACTATCATTAATTGTCAATGATCGATACACTTATCCCCTAAACTAACAAGGAATTAAGCTGTACAGTAGTAAACTGTCAGGAAACACACAAGGTATCTTACACATCACTCCCATGCTGCCTGAGGTTACTAGTAGATCGATCTTTACATTCCAGAATGAATGCACAGACAGTTAGGGTGAGTCTCTCGAGGCAGAAACAAGGCGCTGGCTGGTCAATTGGCAATGGAGCTTGTCAGCTTGAGAACCACATGTTGTAAAGCGTATGTTGCCAATTGGACGAAGCATCCTGCGCCGGCTGGTTTCAACAGACTGGTCATAGATAGTTTTCGATGAAGTTGGACAGGAACGCAAGCAATTGAAGAAGGATGAGACGGTCCTATCGTTGATCGTATCCGTCTTTAATTTGGTTGGGAGTCCAAGAAGTGCAAAGCTTCCTTTCATTGAATGGTGGCTAGAAATATCAAGAGCACAGGTATTCCTGCCGTCTTTCACGCACTTCGCAAAATTCTACTCCATCAGTCGACCATAAATGTAAGAATTTTTGGGTTTCAAAGTTTGCCCACAAGATATAAGGATTTCTAGTCTAATTTACATGAATAGTCAGGATTTAACAGTATTGTTTGTTGGAATCGAGGATCGCCGAACGATCATCATAACATGAACAATAGACAAGGAATAACTCGGCGACGAACGCCGCGGCGTCGAACGCCTGTATCTTGGCTATTATTAATGAAATACAACACAACTCGAGACACACTTGGAACACGAGAGGAGACTCGCCGGGCGACCCACGCCTGCCGGGGCGACGAACGCCGCAGCGGCGACACAACACCGGCACTCTCTCTGTTTCTCTCGGCTCACTCTAAAACACGAGCCTACACGCCCAATTTATACCCACGGCGATGCAGCACACACACACCCATTTAGCGACCTTCACGCGCACGTACGCATGGCAGCTTGGACGACCTGGCTTCATAGGATCGTGAGCCACATACTCCTCCACATGAACTGGTCTCCATCCTTCTCGCATGGCGTGCTCATGCATGCACTCAACCGCCAAGACTTTGCCTCCTAGACTCAGCCTCGACACACATACATCGCACATATACATGCATGCACTTGATCAACAGCATGCAATCACATACGTGCTAACTAACAAACAGACTTGAAACACACTTCAAGTCATGATTATCCTAATCTTGACTTGTCGTTGCCGGAGATGCTGCAGCTGTCGTCGTCTTCAGCGGCACGGCCGCCACTACAGCCTCCCGACTTGACGCGGCCACCTCTGCACACCCCATCTCCGCACGAACACTGCAGTCTTCTTCTCGGCGACACACGCGTTTTTTCGACCGGCGACACATGTCGTGCTCCGCGCCTCCATAGACCGACACACGGTCTAGAGCTTGAGCGCCCCACCGCCGTTGATCGCCACCTCGTGCCGGCCGCCAACAGCATGAACGAATCGCACGACGAGGCTTTGGGATCTCTGCCATGCCACCAATGACACGGTCCACCACGACCGTACGTGGTGCCGACATTGACATCTTCAGCTGGCTCTCCTCTCCCTAACCTAGGCTCTAGATACTAATTATTGGAATCGAGGATCGCCGAACGATCATCATAACATGAACAATAGACAAGGAACAACTCGGCGAGAACGCCGCGGCGTCGAACGCCTGTATCTTGGCTATTATTAATGAAATACAACACAACTCGAGACACACTTGGAACACGAGAGGAGACTCGCCGGGCGACCCACGCCTGCCGGGGCGACGAACGCCGCAGCGGCGACACAACACCGGCACTCTCTCTGTTTCTCTCGGCTCACTCTAAAACACGAGCTACACGCCCAATTTATACCCACGGCGATGCAGCACACACACACACACCCATTTAGCGACCTTCACGCGCACGTACACATGGCAGCTTGGACGACATGCACTTGATCAACAACATGCAACCACATACGTGCTAACTAACAAACAGACTTGAAACACACTTCAAGTCATGATTATCCTAACATTGTTTACGGCATCAGTTATCTGAATAGGCAGAATTATCTAATATCTAATTGCGATTTTTAGATGCTTAATTGAGAGCTATGTACATCTTTTGTCTCAATGTTTTAGTTGTCACAAAAATCCCGTGAGTGGACAAAGGGAGTACCTTAGTTATCTCACTAATCGCTTTGCCTGATAAGCGAGATTTGAAGGAATCCACAAGAGAGACCTGCTCATCCATGATTGCTTAAAAGAACCCTTCTTTTTATATAAAAAAAACTCTTGCTCCCCAAACAAACTAGAAGTTGACCAACTAGCTCAAAAGTAATTGTGCTGGTGATGCATCCATAGTCTTGCTCCTTATCTAGGTGGCAGCAACCACCAAGAGTGAAAACCCGCAGCCAATCTATCAACTAGTGCCACTATATGCTATCTCTCAAATCAAATGAACTATATCGCTCCAATCTCACAAGAATGCAATCACAAGCAAGCAAATATGAGTAGAGGCTTTACTTGAGCTCTAATTGTGTGTGTGTGTGTTTGTGTATTGTGTGTTTGTGTATGTCTATTAGTAGGAGATCCAAGAGATAGGCCAAGCCCAGTTATGGCCCCTATTTATAGCCCCACACGACAAAAGAGCCATTAAGCCAGTCTCAGTGATAGTTTCATATGAGTTTCATTTGTATTTAATAGGCTACCACATAAATGTTTTTTATGACATGGCAACATTTTTAAGAAGAAAGAGAAAAATAAAACTCTCTTGACACGATTGTCAACTCTCTGAGTCATGAGAAATTAAATATCTATGAAACCATAAAATAAAACTTTCCATTGAGAGTGGATGTTTCGTTCAAGTTTTATTTCAAGTCAACATTGGCATGGCACTATGGCTGTCTTAAAAACAACGCCATTAAACTCAACACTAAGACTAGCCTTACCCACTTAGTGGGCTGGCCAAGAGACCATCGGAGACCTCCGGTGGGTTCACTATTGCTTACCACTAGAGTCTTCAATGGTCACTCACACACGTGTCAGAAACTAGTCGTCGTCGTGAGCTAAACTCTGGTGACCAGTGGAGAGTTCCGGTGGGTACAAACACCGCGCGGGCATAAAAACATGCTCTTTGGAAAGATTGTCCGATGCCAAGCTCCGGTGCGTTTTTTTTGAATCTCCCGTGTGCTTTCCCGCTATTAGAACCAAGCTCCAGTGCTCACCTCTTTAGTGGCACCAGAAGACAAGGTTTGCCTCACTGAAAAACCACTATGCAAGGCTTATGCTCTAAGCTGTGGTGGTCAACAAAGGTCTCTAGTGGATGATTGGACCAACCCAACTAGAGATATCTAAGCTTCAGTGCTCCTCTTCAGTGGGCCATCGGAGAGTCATGTAAAATGTCCACAAAGCTCTTTTTCTCAAACCTTTTCAAGTGGTTAACTCCAATAAGTCTTCCATGGAATGACCATCACCTTTAGCACTGAGTTAACATTAAAACATTTTTAAAACAACCCAATCAATAATTAAAGCTTATTAGAGAACTTTTTTTTACCTGGTAGGAATGTCATGGAGCAGGGTTGTTATTCTACAAAGAAACCTAGCATAAACTACATACCAAAAAATGGAGTGTTTTTAAGATTGACTTTGATAAAAACATATGACAAAGCAGATGGGATTTCTTACAACAAACACTTAGAATGAAAGATTTGACCCTACTTGGTGCAGGTGGATTCAATCTTTTGTTTAAGTGGGAATGTAGGAATAAAGAATAATGACCAATTGGGAGTTTACTTCCGGTAAAAAAAGGACGTAGACTTCGACAAGGTGACTCATTCTCACCAGTACTATTTATAGTGGTGGATATGTTGACGATAATCATGGCCATGGCATAGAAGAAATACCATTTAGTAAAATATAGAGTATTACTAATCTCTTTTTTTGTTTGCAAAATGATCGGCATAGAAGAAATACCATTTAGTAAAATAGAAAATCTTGCGCCAACCTGAAAGATCAAGGTGGCCTATGAGTACAAAACATCGATATTCAGAATAAGTGCCTTTGAATATGTGGCTATTTAAGCTATGCAATGAGGATGGTGTTTGGCAGGAGTTCAAAAACCTTGACTCAAGTGAACAAAAGAGCGGGGCTCACACTTTTGGATGAGCCTTATATATGGGGGTTAAAGACCAATTCCTACACCTAGGAAAGTTCAAGCTATCTAGCAGAAATCAAATTAGGGCAACCACTTTCTCAAATTACAACACTTAAATCTGTCTAATATTTTAAGACGTAACCTACTATAGCGGTCATCCTAAGTATGAACCCAATTAATGTCTCTTTTACAAGTATAAAGGCTTAGCTTGGTATGTTAACGTAGTTTTTGCCTTTTTTTGGTATTCCTTCACCAGAGAACATTAACCATCTATTTTTACTGAAATTTCATTAAATAAGAAAAGAAACAAAAAGGAGATATTGTTTTATTGATAGGAGTTGTTTCTCTTTGTCGAAAAATTTGCCCCACATGGAAGGAGATAGTTTTTATAACTGCCATCCAAATTTTATTTTGCTTGTGTTATTCAGAGAAACACATTGGTTTAGCTTGTTGTGTTGTTGTCTCTGTTGGAACATACAGAGATAACAACGGAGTTTTGGTGTATGCATGCCAAATCCTGAAATCTAGAGCTATCTAGTTCTTTGTATTCATGGATGGTCATTTGTTCTTCGGGTAGGCCAGTAATGTTGGGTGCTAGTTTTTCATATACTTTGGGTGCTTGTAATAATAGACCTAATGCTTAATTTATGAAAGTGGGCTGAAGATGTAACTTTTCCGTTATTAGAGAAGTTATAAGTTATGTGGTTACTGTGAAGATGTAATTTTGGTATGATTCCTCACTTGTGGGGGATGAAGCCGATTCTTCCATTATCTAAAAAATTGTGAAACAAAATGGGACAACAATAGCAAATTAGGCTCAATGAAATGTGAGAGTCCGAGATATGTGCCATTCACCATTCTCTTGTCTTCTTTGCCGCTACAGTTGGGATTCGGACGGGGCATGGCTAGTACCCAGACGTCACGACGGACGCGCGCGTCTGGACGCCTGCGCAGCCTGCCTCAGTCCACCTCGCTCCGGCTTGCACACGCACCTCGCCCCCAATGCTGCGTCCGCCGCTCCTCACGTTCGAATGGCCATGCAACACGCCCCTGTCCGCCTCGCCCCCGCCTCGCACGCACACCCTGCACCCGTCGCTATGCCCTGTTCCTTCCCCTGATCCCCTCCTCTCTCTCCGCGTGGGCGGGACTTGAGAGCCGCCCCCCCAACTCACTGCGCCCCCGTCCACCGGCCCCTAGCTCGCTGGGCTGCATCCCCCGACGCTCAGGCCGTGCACCCATCACTCACCGTGTCCCGTGAAAAAAAACTCGTGCTGCGGGGGTAGACACCCCCCGAGCTATTCGCTACACCACAACCTTTAAACAGCGACTGATTTGGAGTTGCTAAAAAGGGTGTACAACGATGGACAGTCAGTTGCTCAAGGTTATAGCGACAGACCCCTGCAGCTGCTAATGAAGTCGTAGTTATATGTATACAGCAACGAACATCATCTTTAGCAATGGAGAGTTCAACGGTCCAACTTTAGCGACTGACATGTTAGAGCTTTTAGCGACTAACAGTCCAATGCTATAATAACTTTTAGCTACCAACAGTCCGACGGGCTCAATTGTAAATAGAAAAAAAAAATAAAAGCTGGTCTCCAGTATAGCTAATGATTAAACATTAGCCATACATTGATTCACGTACACAAAAGTGATGACATTCAAAAGTGATCTCACTACAATGATTCATGTGTCGAACAAGTACATTATACATGTAATGTCATTTAACATCAAACCAGTCCTTGTTTGAAGTATCTAAGGATCAAAAGAATGGCTAATCCTAGTTGATGATCAAAAGTTTAGCATAGCACATGTCCATGAAAACCAACATACATTGGGTAAAAGCTCAAAATCCACAACCATACAGCCATTAGGTCACGACCAATGAATCGGTTGGTTGCACATCCATTAGTACTATGATCGGCTTGTTGTTCACAAGCTGGCAGCAGCATCCAAAAGTACCTGAAAAAAATGGTAGAATCAGTAGTCTAATAAAGTACAAGTTCCAATGTACATAGTTGTACATTGGAATAAACTAGAAGATAGCAATTTGCCTCCAAAAATTGTACAGCTAAGGGGTAGCAGCATCCAAAAATTGTCAAAGACTGATAGCAATCGCCCACCAAAATAACACAAGAAATTTGATGACGATCGATCTTAAATGATAGTAACCATTAGTAAGAAGAAATCCACGGATCTTATTGCAAACTGATTACTGAAGATTAAAACAAGCTTTGCGTTGAACTGAAAAAAAACAAGCTTTGCGTAGATACTACTGCAGTCTACCAAACTAAACAGATCAAGCACTTGGAATAAACTAGACAAACCGTGAGCAAACAAGAAGGATAGAACAACAGTCAATGAACTGAGAATGCAACTCTGGACCAAGGATACACTGAACTGAAAAAGACAGGCTGCACCTGAACCATTTAACTACTAGAAATACTAGCAACGGATGGAACAAAGGCCTAGCTACCAGCCAAAAAGAAAAACATGAAAGAAAGCCTTAATGATCAGCTAGCTGATGAAATGAAGTTTTAGAAACATGTATGTACCATGCTACCTGCGTTGTTTTTAATCTTTCAATGAACAAAGCAAGTAAATGTTTTCAGGAACTAATAGAAGGTCAAATTTTGGCTCCAGGTACTATTTGCAATAGTACCAATATTCTATCCTAAGAGATCAATTTAGAGAGTTGAGATCTGAAATACAAACCACATACTAAGCATCAAGTATACAAGCAGCCTTTATGAAATAAAACATTAGAAATCTTACATTGAAGCCACCAAATTTTGCCCCCAAACTAATGCATGAGAGCACAGAGAAGCATACCAGTTTTGGAGGGGCTACAGCAGGCCTAGCAGAGTAGAGCACACAACCAGAGGCCTGCATAAAAGAGCAAACACCCACAAGCAAGTATCAAGAGCCCAGAAGTTGCATAAATTGCAATTAAATAGTTCAAATGTACTGTTATTTTGTTTCCATTTACTAATTTTAGATATGAAAAACTGAAATGTAAGAAGTCAAGTACACACCAGCAAGCAGGCATAGATATTTTGTTAAAAATGTAACACAGGGAACTCCTCACAATTAACCAAACAAAATTAGTAGTTTTAACAGGCAGTTTGACAAGTACCAAGCTAGTAACTTATATCTCATGAGAACATCACAGGTGCACAGCATGGCAGAGAGGTCACAATTCTCACAAATAAAAATTATGAGGATAGCATTAAAGAGGTCACAAATGCACACCACTCATAGAGTCATAGTTCGTAGGTTTTCATAGTGCACAAATAAAAATTTCACTTATAGGAAAATATCTATCTAAGTTCACTGCTGAATTAAACACAGTCCAAATGTTCTAAAATGTTGGCTGAGTTAGAGCTTTACAACTTGCTGATTCATACAGTTTTGTTGTTAAAACTTATTTAGTAAAACTAGGAACACATAAATTAGCAACAAGCTACTGAGCACAGCAGAAAAAAATTGACAAACTCCACAGCTGCATGGGATACTGGTAGATCAATTACATACAATACATCGAGTAAGCTGTAAATTGTTCATCAAGTACCTCCCATACTGCTGCTGCTACTCTCGAACTGACCAAGAATGAAATCTGAGAGCTGCTGTTACAACTACCAAGATGTAGCACAGATCAAAATAAGTTATGAGTCGCAGCAACTGCATGGAAACAAAGATAGTATAAGAACAAAAAGCATACACAAAATCACTTGCCAGACCTCAAATTACATATGCTTTGTATTGTGCCTACAAAAATGAAGAGATGCTCACCCAGCTATGCAGGTCCAGTGCAAATCTGCATGGTCTGATGTGTGAATATCTGAAAAAAAAAAGTTCACCAAGAATTAGCTATTATTACATACTACAAACAGTCAAGCACCGGTAAAATATACACCAATTAGTAACTTTAATGCAATTTTCTTATAACTAAATTTCAATTTATCTATATCTCAAATAAGAAAGGGATATTTTAGAATTAATCAATAGAGTTGTACCAATATTAGTTAAGCAATTGCAGGCTTCCAGCCGTGAGTTCCTGGAAATTGGTTCTTTGGGAAAGAATTCCATATGTACCCAAACAAGAAAATTGAATAGAATCAAATCCTCAGTAATTCAATTCTCGTTGAATCTAATTTCTGGAATCCAATTTTTGGAATGTGTTTCAATTCTAGGGAAGAATGCATACCCATTGACCTGGGCGGAGTGGTCTATAGTACTCAGCAAGCTTTTTACACCGAGGAGCACCCTCCCCTTTTGCACGTACACACCAGTTATAAAATTGGAATCAGTTAAAACCAATAGGTGAAGGAACGTCAATTATTTTCTAAAAGAGTTCGGCCATACCTAATAAGATATTCAATACAGCGTGTGAAGCAATGCCCCGTTTGATTTGCTGTTGGTAAATGAAAATCTGCTGGAGCCGTCTTGATCTGGATATTGTACATGTTCAATACTAATTTATAGAATGTAACTGTGCACAACTATTTGGTAATGTCATACCTTAATTTCAGGTTTGTCATCAGCTGCTTCCTCAGTGCCCTCAGCACTTTCTTCAGCAGCAGAGCTGTTGTGGAACCAAACAATCAAGATTCACTAAGCAGGGGCTGCCTGTAAGACACGACAGCACCACATAATTCAGTAAATTTCCTGGAATCTCAAAGTAATTCACCTGGAAGGCTAGGCACTCTGGAAAAGGGTAGAGAAACAACAGAGCATGCAATACTGTATAAGTAATACGGAATCATAATCACTGTTTTGTTCCAGCATGAATGGAGAAATATGAGGTACTGTAACGCAGGCAAAGGCATGGGTCCTAAAACACATCCAAAGCATAAGGTGTAGACAATGTGAGGAGGCATGGATGAATTCTATTTTTTTCTAGAAAAACGGAATCAGAGGCACAATAGGCTGTAATTAATTAGATCAGATCCAAATTAAAAATGGAATCAGCAGGCACCGTAGGCTGTAATCAGATCAAATCCGCATACAAATGGATGAAGCTAGGGTTTGGCAGGTCGCTGTGGCACAACAGACAGAGAAGAGAAGGGATGGGCGTACCTGCTGCCGGAGGCGGGGGCCGGGCCCGAGCTTGCGCCAACCGTGCCAGTGCGTCGCCCGAGGGGGGGCCACGGCCGCCGTTGCGCCGACAGAGCTGAAGCCGGGGCCACCGTCGTGGGTGGGGGGGAGGGGGGAGGAGGGACCGTCGCGTGTGCGTGACTAGTGCCGCAGGCCATCGTCGTCCCGCCCGCGCCAGGTCCGAGGGCGCCCACCTCCGGATCTCGCTCACGCTGATGCGCCGGCCGGCATGCGGCGGGGTGGCGGGGGCGGACGTCCGGCGGGCTGGGGGTGCGGCGGCGGCGGCGGTAGGGCGGGCGGCAACTGCAGGGTGTGGAGGCGCATGTGGGTTACGTGGGAGCTGTAGAGAGGTGGGACTCTATGTATGTCGCTTTGGTAGGCTAGCTTAGGGTTTACATGTGATTTTGGGTCAAAATTTCACAGAAGTGGGCTGAAAACGTCGCGCCAATGGACATCTGTATTTAGCGACCGACGATTCAACGCAAAAGCAAAATACTTATAGCAACAGACCATCCATCGAAGTATTCGATATTAGTGACTGAGGGTCCGAGGGAAACATTTAGCAACCAACCGTCCAATTGTAATTATTAACTTTTAGCAACGGATATTAGATGCTGTTTTAGAGTTGTGGTGTAGTGATTTTAGCTTAAGATAGAGGACTTCTCACCTAGCCCGAGAAACCCCCCGAACCCCATGCCTCACCCGCACACAGGGGGTCGTTACCCGGTGAGAGGGCCTGTCCATTTTACCTATGCTTTGGGAACACGGGACAGCGGAGGGTTTTTTTCCAAACCGCCGACCAGAAATTCGCCTAACCAAGGATTCGAACTCTAGTCACGAGGGATGCCACCCCGGAGGCTTGACCAACTGGTCTAGCAACCGTAGGCCCGTGTCCCCATGAAACACTTGTAACATGCATACTTGGATGCAACATACGTCTGACACAGATAAAACATTTGAAATATACTGTTGCAACATATGTATGAAATATGTGCAACATCTAGATAAAACACTTATAACATGTGTATGAAATATATGCAATATCGAGATAAAACACTTGCAATATGTGTGTAAACATATGCAACATCCAGATAAAACACTAGCTGCGACATACATCCGAAACAGATGAAACATTTTCAACAAACGCTTGCAACATACATCTGAAAACACTTGCAAAATATGCAACATGTGACACATCCCGATTTACTTTTGCAACATCCATATGTAGCAATTGCAACAAACCTTTGAAACATCTAAAACACTTGAAACATACATTTGCAACATAGGATAGTGGAAGGCTGGGGCCGGTCGATTCCGGTCGTCGGGGTGAGATCCGACAGCGGGCGACGGCGTGCGAGCACCACCGGCACCAGCACTGGCCTTGGCTCGGCCGAGGCGGGCGGTGCGGGCTACGGGAGGGAATGGGTGGCGCGGCGCACGGTCAAAACGAGGAGCGAGGTGCGGATGGGGCACGTGACGAGCGGGAGGGAGGAGCGAGCGGTGAAGGTGGGGGACGGGCAGGAGCGAGGAGCAAGAGAGCAAGCGGCGCAGGGTGCGGCACGTGGTGGGAGAAGGCCGCAGCAGTGAGCGGAGTGAGACACAGCGTCAGGATGGGACTGACACCTATGCCCAAGCATTACCGTTTGAACTGAGGCATTCTTTTTTCTTTTTTCCAAACGTACACACCACGGAAACCAAATTATTCACCGAGATATTTACGGCGCAAGAGAAGGGGAGCAAATAGCAATGGGGAAACGTAGCAAGAGCAGGCAGGCCTTCCCGGCCGAGCTCACAGCAACGTACCTGCGAGGTTGGAGAGCCCATTGTTTTAGTGGGCCGAGCCCGTTTATACCTACGCACACTTGTTCTTCCCCATTTCTCTTGAAGCAATTTTGGCTTTGTCATAGAAAAACGGTTGCTAAATTTTTTAGAGCCCTCAGGGAACTAAATATGGTAAAGTCAAACGGTGACGAAATTTCATACTAGCTAGTACTTTTTTTTGTAAATTCATACTAATACTGTTAAAACAAAAGGGAGTGGAAGGGAAGACTCGAGCATGTGGTGCTGGCGCATTGTAGGAATAGGTGGCACCGTGGCGCATTGTACAGGTAGGGACTGGGGAGGCACTCTTGCCGGACGACGCCGGAGTGACCGGTCAGTACTCGTCTCCTTCCTTCCACTCCTGACGACACCAGCTGCCTGCTTTCCATCCATCCAGTAGCAACGTCTCGGTTAAGCGATTTGGCCCGCCTCCCTTAAGTTTATTGTAGCAGTGAAATCATGTCTCATGCTGCCTACCCTGCAGTTGGCTGCCGTGCCGCGTCCGGGGCTCCCGGCGCACGGCAGCATCCAGCACGCATCGCCTGGTAGCGCTAGCTGTGTGTGTTGTCCGACTCACCATCGCATTTCAATTCTCTGCATCTGAAAACGTCCGACTGATTTGACGACCGGATCACCTTCCAGATCGGAGGATTTATCTGTCATGAATCTTGCTAGTGCTATGTATCTAGAGCTAGCTAGCTGTCGGAATCGGAACATGATTACCATCTTTTAATTGTGGACGAAAAAAAAGCTTGCATTGGATGCATGGAGCCTATCCAACAAAGCCACTCCAGGATACCTACGTGTGCTAGTACTCCTAGTAGTGCATGTCTCAGTCATACTCATGCATTCACGCACAAATTAAAAGAGGAATCTCCTTTGCTTGCTTGCTGGTGGATTCATTAGGCAGCACCCGATTATATTAGCACTAGTGCAGGTTTGGGTTCCAATCCCGGTCGGAAAACCCTTTCTAGTCTCGGTTTCTCAACCAGGACTGCCAATCCGGGACTAAAGCACCCCCTCCCCCCTAAGTCCCGGGAAGGCCCACCAGGATTGATTGAGGAATTTTAGTCCCGGTTCCTTATACCAACCGGGACTAAAGGGGTCATAGGCCGAGCCCTCGGGCGACTACCTCCAGTCCCGGTTGTATAAGCAACGGGACTAAATATCCCCTTTTATGTTTTCTTTTTCTTTTTCTTTTCTTTTGCAGTTTCTTTCTATTCAATTTGTTTTCGTTTCAAATAGTTTTCGTACACGTATTATATATGCTAATTAAGAACAAGTCATTACAAACCATAGTAAAAGCCTAATTAAGAACAAGGCATTACAAACTAGCTAGAGATGTCCAACACCCCAAAGTTCAACTACACACACCAAGTTCATGCAAGCACAATACAAGTAGATCACCGCCAAAGTTGACTACATCGTATTATGTAGTCGGTGAAGTGTAGATCGCCGATGTGGTATCCACAAGTGCCATTGATGAAGTCCAAAGCATGCAATAATGCACTCTCCCTTGCTTCAAAAGTACGAGCACAAGGTCTATTGACAACGGTGAACGACAATGAGTCAAATTGTCCCCTCTTAGTCGCAAGCAGCTTCGCCTGAAATCCTTCCGTAGTGAGTGTTGGCCAATCATCAGTATATTTCCATTCATAACCCAATGCACGCATTGTTTGGTTAAGAATGGCTTCAAGGCTACAACTTGCGTAGGTTAAGTCATAGTCCTCGACCTGTAGTTAAGTGTTGGCAGAAAAAATGGATATAAGAACCAAACTTTCCAATAACAACAAATCTTGATACAAGCTAGGAGTTCGACTTCGACTTCGACTTACCACGTCATTCCGGTTGTTTCGAGCCATCCTTGCACAAAAGCCCGCCAGATCATGATAAGAGCCCACATTAATAGATTGTATCTTCATGGAGGAATAAGTAGGCAGGTTGTACCCAATAGTCGTAAGTTTATTCACACATGCTAGGACACCATATTTTTCTGCAATAACCTGATCAGATGTCTTTCTTCTGAAAGCTCTATGTTTGGTGTTGGTAATTAGTGACAATGCCTAAGTACTAATCCTATGCCTAAGTTGTATGTAGCATATGAGAATTAGTACATTCCAAGGTTGGTGGCAAGATGGACATGGTGATCATGATTGCCACACTTGGATTTGGACGCAACCCTACGTGATCAAGGCAAAGGTATATGCTTAAGGGTTGTGTTTTAGTAACCAAGACACCTAGTGGGTGTGGTTACATTATAGGATAGATAGCCGTACTATAAAGAGGGGAATGACGCGGCTATTGAACTCCTAAGTGCCTCTAGGTGTGCATTTCATGTCATATGCATTTGGATAGAACTAATAACGCCTCGAAAAATGATTGTGAAAATGCTAACACACATGCACATGGTGATGATCACTTGGTGATGTTAGCACGTTTGCGAAGGCGGTGGAGTTTGAGCGGTAGAGAGGGTTTGGGGTCCTCTCTCCCTCCCGCCAAGCTTGCGAGGTGGGATTCAGGCGTTTTCGAGGGATTGAAACGCCTATTTTCCACTACGCCGGAAGTCGGAAATCAAACGGAAGCGAACGGAGGTCACAGAGGTGACCGGACGCTGGACCGGACGCGGTCACTGTTTGACCGGACGCGTCCGGTCAGCGTTCAGCGTCTGCGCGTTTTTCAGTTGGTTGATCGGACGCGCAGCGCGTCCGGTCACAGTCGACCGGACGCGTCCGGTCGATCAGGGAGCTTACTGGACTCCAACCGGACGCGGGCACTGTCGCGTCCGGTCGGTTCACCAGCGCGTCCGGTCGATGTTTCGTTGTGCGCGGCTCAGAGTTGACCAGCGCGTCCGGTCAGTCATGGGACCGGCGCGTCCGGTCGTGACCAGCGCGTCCGGTCGTTGCGACCAGCGCGTCCGGTCGGCGTTTCGAAAAAGAGCCGTTGCGTGACCGGCGCGTCCGGTCAGTTGGACCAGCGCGTCCGGTCAGCGCGACTGCTGCTGAATCAAGTTTCTAACGGCTATATTCGAAGGAGTACGTCTATAAATACTCGTTGGCCGGCTCAAGGCTCCTACTCTTGGACTTTTGACATACTTGTGAGCACTTTGAGCTAAGCAACTCCCCTCCCACTCATCTCTCTTGCTTGTTTGCATATTCGAAGTGAGATTGAGTGATCCAAGTGCATTTGCATTGTGAGATAGCATCTAGTTGGCACTTGGTGGTTGATTTGCTGCGGGATTCTTGTTTCTCTTGGTGGTTGCCGCCACCTAGACGGCTTGGAGCAGCTTAGAGGCGGTGGCAAGAGTTGGTGATTGTTCTTGGCCACCTCCGGTGATTGTGAGGGGTTTGTGCCTACCTCGGCGAAGCGCCAAAGGCAACATTAGTAAATTGCTCGTGTCATTGCAACCTTTTGCCATTTGGTAGGTTCTTGTGGCGCCTTTTGAGAGGCTCGGTGAGAGACCGATTAGCCACCGAACCACGTGGTGAAGAGGGACACAACGGGGACTAGCGTGCCGGCAAGCACGTGAACCTCGGGATAAATCTTGTGTCATCACTTTCATATTGTGATTGATTGATCCCGGTGTTCGGTTGTCTTGGTATTCATTGTTGATCATATTGGTTGGCTCAATACTTCGCCCCTCGGTGAAACTCTCCTAACTTAACTCCGCATTACTTTCTTAGTTATCTTTGCTAGCTAGTTAGCTTTGCTAGAGTAGCTCTTTTGTGTAGCTTGCTAGTTGTAGTTGTAGTTACCTTCTCGGTTTGACTTGTGCGATTGAGTGTCATTATACTAGAATTGTGAATTGGATAGGTGGCTTGCAAACACCCCATAGGCTAAGCAAAACTCACATCTCGCTATTTGTTGTATTGATAAACTTGTTTAGCTTGCCTTTGTAGAAAATTTTAAAAGGCTATTCACCCCCCTCTAGCCATCAAGACCTTTCAAGTGGTATCGGAGCCGTGGTCACCATTTGTAAGGCTTAACAACCTCGGTGTAAGATGGCTCAAGTTGTGTTCAACCATGTTGGGGGCAAGCCTCCATTCTTTGATGGTGTCTCATCTTTTGATCATTGGAAAAGAAAGATGAAGCAATATCTTGGCTCTATCAATGAGAAGGTTTGGGAGGTGACACATCATGATTATGCTATCATTGATCCTGACAACCTCATCAACAATGACCGCATCAACAACCAATGCAACACTATGGCTCTCAACACTCTCTACAATGGGATTGATGCAAAGGTTTTTGAGCAAATCAAGGATCTTGAGATGGCAAGTGAAGTGTGGACAAGATTAGAGGAAACATATGAGGGCACTTCAACGGTAAAAAGTGCCAAGCTCTATATGCTCAAGGATAAGTTTGCAAGCTTCAAGATGAAGGATGATGAGTCCATACCGGAGATGTTCTATAGGCTACAAGTCATTGTCAATGATCTCAAGAGCCTAGGAGAAGATGTCAAGGACAAGGACTTCTCACATAAGTTCTTGATGAACTTACCTAAGAAGTTTGCTATCTTGAGGAAGATGATCCAAAGAGAGGGTTTGGACAAGGTAACTCCAAACCAAGTGCTTGGAGATGTCATGACCGATGCTCAATATGATGATGATGAAGATGAAGATGAGAAGAAGGAGATCAAGGTCAAGCAAGAGAAGCCCATTGCATTCAAGGCTTCATCTTCTAAGGGCAAGAGCAAGGTGGAGAGCGATGATGATGATCCATTCGACGATGAGACCATGGCCCTCCTAGTGCACAAGATGGGGAGGTTCATGAAGAAGAAAGGATATGGTGCAAGAAAGAGAAGGGACTTCATGAAGGCAAAGGAGATGCTTTGCTACAATTGCAATAGCCCCGATCATGTAGTGGCAAAGTGTCCCTATGAAGACAAAAGATATCATGATGGGGAGTTGAAGTTGAAAAAGAACAAGAAGGACAAGAAGGAGAAGAAAGAGAAGAAGAGCTTCACTATCAACAAGAAGAAGAAGGGTGGTGGCTATGTGGTCACTTGGGATAGTGATAACTCCGAGAGTGATGATGATAGCTCTAGTGATGATGAGAGGACCACTCGGCGAGCCATTGCAAGCATCGCCCTCTCCAACAAGCCATCCATCTTCGACACTACATCGACATGCCTTATGGCCAAGCCTACCAAGGTAAAATATGATGATAGTTATGATGATTCTTGTGCTAGTGATGGTTGTAGGAGTGATGATGAGGAGGATGAGGACTACTCCAAGGATGATCTATTGGGCATAATAGATCAAATGAGCAAGGGCTACAAGAGGACAACCAAGAAGTGCAAAATCTTGGAGCAAGAGCTCATTGCCAAGAGCAATGAAAATGATGCCTTGATGGAAGAGCTTGTTGCTCTCAAAAAGAGTAAGGAGTGCAAAGGAATTGAACAAGAGCTTAAAGCTCTTAGGAAATCCTTTGATGAGCTAGAGGCCTCTCGTGAGTGTTTAAAGGAAGACCACGAGGACCTTGAAGTTGCTCACACTAGGCTTAAGGAAGCCCACTCCTCTCTACTTGAGCTCATCAAGGAGAAGGACCTCAAGTTGGAGAAGCTCATGAAGGAAGCTAAGGAGGAGCAAGTGATTGTCACTTGTGATATTGGACTAACATGTGATATTATTGATGATTCTTTATTTGTTGGTCCTACTAATGCTTCATGTAGCTCATCATCATCCACCATAACCAACTCTACCTCTACTACTAGTGATTCATCACTTGTGGTTGAGAATGAGACTCTCAAGAGAGAGGTGGATGATCTCACCCGCGCATTAGGCAATGCCTATGGTGGGGATGCCCGCTTGCTAAAATGCTTGGGTAGCCAAAGGTTCTCTCTTAACAAAGAGGGATTGGGCTATACTCCTAAGAAGGGCAAGGTGGCCTTTGCTACTCCAAAGCCTCGCTTTGTGAAGAGCAATGGTCGTTATTGCAATAGATGCAAGCAAGTTGGACATCTAGAGATTAATTGTAATAAAATGAATAAGAACAACAACAAGTTTCATGCTAAAATGGATTACATTCCTTTTGATTCTTGTTATGTGCTTACCAAGGGTGAGAAAGGTGTGCATGCTAGGTTTGTTGGTACACCAATTGTGGGTCCAAAGAAGAAGGCCATTTGGGTACCAAAGAGCTTAGTTACTAACCTCCAAGGACCCAAACAAGTATGGGTACCTAAGAAACATTAATTTATTTTGTAGGTAAATTACAAGGCCGGAGGAAGGCATTGGGTGCTTGATAGTGGATGCTCTCAACATATGACCGGTGATTCAAGAATGTTCAACTCTCTCAAATCAAATGATAGTGGCATTGATAGTATCACATTTGGTGACAATAGCAAGGGTGATGTGAAGGCTCTTGGAAGGATTGCAATCTCAAATGATCATAGCATTTCCAATGTGCTCCTTGTTGAAAAGTTGAACTTCAATCTTCTCTCGGTTGCTCAATTGTGTGATCTTGGTTTCAAGTGCATATTTGGTGTTGATGATGTGGAGATAGTTAGTGTTGATGGCTCCAACTTGATCTTCAAGGGCTTTAGATATGAGAATCTATACTTGGTTGATTTCAATGCTAGTGACACTCAACTATCAACATGCTTGCTCACCAAATCAAGTATGGGTTGGTTATAGCATAGAAGACTTGGTCATGTTGGCATGAAGCAATTGAACAAGTTAGTGAAGCATGACTTAGTTAGAGGCTTGAAGGATGTCACATTTGAGAAGGATAAGCTATGTAGTGCATGTCAAGCCGGAAAGCAAGTAGGCAACACTCATCCATTGAAAAGTATTATGAGCACTTCCAAGGCATTTGAGTTGTTGCACATGGATTTATTTGGGCCAACTACATATACAAGCATTGGTGGCAACAAGTATGGCTTTGTGATTGTGGATGATTTCACTAGATATACATGGGTATTCTTTCTTGGGGACAAGAGTGATGTATTTGACATATTCAAGAAGTTCATCAAGAGAGTACAAAATGAGTTTGAGACCACAATCAAGAAAGTGAGAAGTGACAATGGAAGTGAGTTTAAAAACACAAGAGTTGATGAGCTATGTGAGGAGCTTGGAATCAAGCATCAACTCTCGGCCAAGCATACACCTCAATCTAATGGCCTAGTTGAGAGGAAGAATAGAACTTTAATTGATATGGCAAGATCAATGTTGAATGAGTATAATGTGAGTCATTCTTTTTGGGCCGAAGCAATCAACACGGCTTGCTTCTATAGCAATCGCCTCTATTGCCACAAGTTTCTAGAGAAGACACCATATGAGATCTTAAATGGAAGAAAGCCCAACATTGCATACTTTCGGGTATTTGGTTGCAAATGCTACATCTTGAAGAAGGGCACTAGATTGAGCAAGTTTGAGAAGAAATGTGATGAAGGATTCTTACTTGGTTATTCCACTACTAGCAAAGCTTATAGAGTTTGGAATTTGGCTAGTGGTTTACTTGAGGAAGTTCATGATGTTGAGTTTGATGAAACAAATGGCTCTCAAAATGAGGAAAATAACTTGGATGATGTGAGAGGAACTCAATTAACCAATGCTATGAAAGAAATGGATGTTGGTGATATTAGGCCAAAGCAAGTGATTGATGTGGATGACAACAAAGATCAAGTGCTCCAAAGTCCAATTACACAAGCTAGTGGGTCTCTAATGCAAAATCAAGCTAGTACATCATCTCAAGCGCAACAAGATCAACAAGTGGCTAGTTCATCATCTCCGACTCATGATCAACATCAACATCCAAGCAATCAAGTCCAAGTCCTTCAACCAACTAACATTGCAAGAGATCATCCATTGGATTCCATTATTGGTGACATACAAAGGGGAGTTCAAACTAGATCAAGATTGGCATCATTTTGTGCTCACTCTTCTTTTGTGTCAATAGAAGAACCCAAGGACATTGATAAAGCATTGAGAGATCCGGATTGGGTAAATGCAATGCATGAAGAGCTCAACAACTTCAAGAGAAATGAAGTATGGGAACTAGTTGAGAGGCCTAAGGATCATAATGTCATTGGAACAAGATGGGTCTTTCGCAACAAGCAAGATCAAGATGGAATAATAGTAAGAAACAAAGCAAGACTAGTGGCTCAATGTTACACACAAATAGAGGGTCTTGACTTTGGTGAAACTTATGCCCCGGTTGCAAGATTGGAAGCAATTAGGATCTTACTTGCCTATGCTTGTGCTCACAATATCAAGCTATATCAAATGGATGTGAAAAGTGCATTTCTCAGTGGGTACATTCAAGAGGAGGTGTATGTGGAGCAACCTCCCGGTTTTGAAGATGACAAGAAACCCAACCATGTATACAAGTTAAGGAAAGCCTTGTATGGATTGAAGCAAGCACCAAGAGCATGGTATGAAAGATTGAGGGACTTCTTGCTAACCAAAGGATTTGTCATGGGCAAAGTTGATACTACTCTCTTCACCAAGAAGATTGAGAAAGATTTGTTTGTATTGCAAATATATGTTGATGATATCATCTTTGGTTCAACCAATCAAGATTATTGTGATGAGTTTGGGAAAATGATGGCAAAGGAATTTGAAATGTCAATGATTGGTGAACTTAGTTTCTTTCTTGGACTTCAAATCAAACAAATGAAGGAAGGAACATTTGTGAGCCAAAACAAATACATCAAAGATATGCTCAAGAAGTTTGGCATGGAAGATGCAAAGGGCATTACAACTCCAATGGGCACTAGTGGAAGTTTGGATAGTGACAAGAATGGCAACATGGTGGATCAAAAGCTATATAGATCAATGATTGGTAGCCTACTCTATGTGACGGCATCAAGGCCTGATGTGATGTTTAGTGTATGCATGTGTGCAAGATTTCAAGCCTCACCAAGAGAAAGTCATTTGAAGGCAACAAAGAGAATTTTGAGGTACTTAAAGCATACACAAGATGTTGGATTATGGTATCCCAAAGGTGCAAGCTTTGAGCTAGTTGGATATTCGGATTCCGACTATGCCGGTGACAAAGTGGAGAGAAAGAGCACTTCCGGGACTTGTCAATTGTTGGGAAGAACACTTGTCTCATGGTCATCCAAGAAGCAAAATAGTATTGCACTATCTACCGCCGAAGCCGAATACATCGCCGCGGGTAGTTGTTGTGCACAAATCTTGTGGATGAAAGCAACATTGAAGGATTTTGGAATCAATTTCAAGAATGTGCCATTGCTATGTGACAATGAAAGTGCCATGAAGCTAACCAACAATCCGGTTCAACATCAAAGAACAAAGCATATTGATGTTCGTTATCATTTTATTAGAGATCATCAACAAAAGGGTGACATTGCTATTGAAAGTGTGGGCACTGAAGATCAATTAGCCGATCTATTCACCAAGCCACTTGATGAGAAGAGATTTCACAAGCTAAAGAATGAGTTGAACATACTTGACTTCTCCAACATGAGTTGATGCACCCCATATATGACATGCCTCTCCTTCGAGCCCCAAGGTATAATTGGTTGACATGTCATACATTCTATACTAAGGACATGTTTAGTGCATCTAGTCATGATTTCTTATGTTCTAGGCTCATTCATGAAAATCAAATGAATTTGAAGTTTATATGGTGCCACTATTGTTTCCATGTCTTGTATGATCTAGTGGTAGCATATAACTTGTTTAAGTAGCTTGTGATCCTAAGTGTTTAATCTAGATCACTTGTCTAAATATTTGCTTCAACATGGTGCATGATAACCCTTCTAGTGAGGTGTGAAGAAGCTTGCCCTTGGATCAAACCGAAGTATTTTATTTATGCAAGCAATCTAGGTTGAATCACAAACTTGATCCTCACCCCATAATTCAACATGATAATCTATCTTAAATTGGTCCCTTGTGGTCATTGGTGCCAAAGGGGGAGAAAATATTGTTCACAAAGATAGATTCTAAAGGGGGAGAAAACCTAAAGGGAGAATTGATAAAAGAAGGGGATCAACTAAAATTTCGAGCACACAAGTAGGGGGAGCAAGCTCTTAAACATGAATGTTGCATTTCTATGTGCACTTCATATGTATGATGCATAGTTATGCATTTCTTTTTCTCCAATACATTGCTTGTGTGGTGACTTGCTAGTATAATTTGAATGATGTATTGAGGTACTAGCATGAATAGGAAGTAGTTAGATTTTTCTTGCTTTATGTTTTTCAAAGCGGTACTAGAACCTTGCTTATAATGTTGATCTCACGAGGTTTCTAGTTATGTTTGTGCTTTTCCAAGTGGTATCTAACTACACAAGGTGCTAAGATGGTGTTTATCGCTACTCCGATGGTATCACGCTTCAAAGGTCTATAATCTAAAACACTTAGCACCTATTGGTAGTCAATGCTCCTAATCTTTCCTATCTAACACGTATGCTTCCAAAATCCAAACATATAGCATACATGTAGGGGGAGCCATTGCTATCAATTTGAATTCATGATCACTTGTCCATACTTCTTACACATGGTAATATACTTGGACAATGTGACATGGGTTCAATCAAAATTTTCATCATAATATCTTTGTGAAAGGGTTGTCACCAATTACCAACAAGGGGGAGATTGAAAGCTCTATGTTTGGTGTTGGTAATTAGTGACAATGCCTAAGTACTAATCCTATGCCTAAGTTGTATGTAGCATATGAGGATTAGTACATTCCAAGGTTGGTGGCAAGATGGACATGGTGATCATGATGGCCACACTTGGATTTGGACGCAACCCTACGTGATCAAGGCAAAGGTATATGCTTAAGGGTTGTGTTTTAGTAACCAAGACACCTAGTGGGTGTGGTTACATTATAGGATAGATAGCCGTACTATAAAGAGGGGGAATGACGCGGCTATTGAACTCCTAAGTGCCTCTAGGTGTGCATTTCATGTCATATGCATTTGGATAGAACTAATAACGCCTCGAAAAATGATTGTGAAAATGCTAACACACATGCACATGGTGATGATCACTTGGTGATGTTAGCACGTTTGCGAAGGCGGTGGAGTTTGAGCGGTAGAGAGGGTTTGGGGTCCTCTCTCCCTCCCGCCAAGCTTGCGAGGCGGGATTCAGGCGTTTTCGAGGGATTGAAACGCCTATTTTCCACTACGCCGGAAGTCGGAAATCAAACGGAAGCGAACGGAGGTCACAGAGGTGACCGGACGCTGGACCGGACGTGGTCACTGTTTGACCGGACGCGTCCGGTCAGCGTTCAGCGTCTGCGCGTTTTTCAGTTGGTTGATCGGACGCGCAGCGCGTCCGGTCACAGTCGACCGGACGCGTCCGGTCGATCAGGGAGCTTACTGGACTCCAACCGGACGCGGGCACTGTCGCGTCCGGTCGGTTCACCAGCGCGTCCGGTCGATGTTTCGTTGTGCGCAGCTCAGAGTTGACCAGCGCGTCCGGTCAGTCACGGGACCGGCGCGTCCGGTCGTGACCAGCGCGTCCGGTCGGCGTTTCGAAAAAGAGCCGTTGCGTGACCGGCGCGTCCGGTCAGTTGGACCAGCGCGTCCGGTCAGCGCGACTGCTGCTGAATCAAGTTTCTAACGGCTATATTCGAAGGGGTACGTCTATAAATACTCGTTGGCCGGCTCAAGGCTCCTACTCTTGGACTTTTGACATACTTGTGAGCACTTTGAGCTAAGCAACTCCCCTCCCACTCATCTCTCTTGCTTGTTTGCATATTCGAAGTGAGATTGAGTGATCCAAGTGCATTTGCATTGTGAGATAGCATCTAGTTGGCACTTGGTGGTTGATTTGCTGCGGGATTCTTGTTTCTCTTGGTGGTTGCCGCCACCTAGACGGCTTGGAGCAGCTTGGAGGCGGTGGCAAGAGTTGGTGATTGTTCTTGGCCACCTCCGGTGATTGTGAGGGGTTTGTGCCTACCTCGGCGAAGCGCCAAAGGCAATATTAGTAAATTGCTCGTGTCATTGCAACCTTTTGCCATTTGGTAGGTTCTTGTGGCGCCTTTTGAGAGGCTCGGTGAGAGACCGATTAGCCACCGAACCACGTGGTGAAGAGGGACACAACGGGGACTAGCGTGCCGGCAAGCACGTGAACCTCGGGATAAATCTTGTGTCATCACTTTCATATTGTGATTGATTGATCCCGGTGTTCGGTTGTCTTGGTATTCATTGTTGATCATATTGGTTGGCTCAATACTTCGCCCCTCGGTGAAACTCTCCTAACTTAACTCCGCATTACTTTCTTAGTTATCTTTGCTAGCTAGTTAGCTTTGCTAGCGTAGCTCTTTTGTGTAGCTTGCTAGTTGTAGTTGTAGTTACCTTCTCGGTTTGACTTGTGCGATTGAGTGTCATTATACTAGAATTGTGAATTGGATAGGTGGCTTGCAAACACCCCATAGGCTAAGCAAAACTCGCATCTCGCTATTTGTTGTATTGATAAACTTGTTTAGCTTGCCTTTGTAGAAAATTTTAAAAGGCTATTCACCCCCCTCTAGCCATCAAGACCTTTCATCTTCCCACCTCTAAGATTTGTACAACACCACCTCTACCCCTCCTAACTGCGATGGAAAAGCCAACTCGACATTGCATCAATCGACCATTGTCTACCTCAAAGCATTCAACATCCACTTCCTCAACCTCGAAATATGAGTGTCTCTTCAAGCCAAATGACTTGGTCAATTCTCTACGGTACATTTAAGAAACACATATATATATATACATATTAGAAAATATATTTATACAAGCGTATTTGACACATTAATTTATTGGAAACATATAGAGTTGCTTACTATGCTTGGATGATTAAATGGTACATTAAGCAACACTACTGGATCGAATCCCCTCCGCGATACGTAGCCACTGAAACCTATAACTTTCGGCGGAGGGAGACGATGTCCAGCCATTTCTTCTCACAAAAGTCAAAATATCAAAAATCATATCACTAAAGTCTTTTTTTCATAAGTCTACAAATATCAAAATTCACATCACGAAACTCTACAAACACGAAAATGCATATCACTAAAGTGTATACAATTTATCATAGTAAAGTCAATATATCACCAAAGTCACTATCTTTTATATATATATATATATATATATATATATATATATATATATATATATATATATATATATCGAATTGGATCAAAAGATATCACTAAAACAATTACAAGTTAATTAAATTAGATCGAATACAAATAGATAGCCAAGCAAATTAGCTTAAGTTAGGGTTGTGCTCGGTTTCACACAGCACAGGAAGGGATGAGGCGAGGCGAACCTGTGCGAGGCCGGAGATGAAGACGCCGGTGGAGACGAGTGTCGAGAGGCCGGAGACAAAGGCGACGGTGGAGACGATGTCCAGGCCGGAGGCGCCAGTGGAGAAGAGGACGAGACCGGCCGGAGTAAGACGGAGGCGAGGGTGAGGCCACGCGCGCCGGAGCTGAGGACGAGGACGAGGCCGTCAGAGCCGAGGACGAGGGTGAGTAAAAGTCTCTAGTTTGGTTTTGGGCTAATTGATGAAACCTAAGTACTAATCACATGTGCTTGAGTGTTGATAGCAAAAGGTGATTGGTACACTCCTAAGTGATGGCAAGATGCATGTTGATCATGATGACTTGGTGCCATGCTTGGAGAAGAAGAGAAGAGGCAAAATCCTATGGAGCTCAAAGCAAAGGTATAGATATGATTTGGTTTTGGTGATCAAGACACCATAGAGGGTGTGATCACACTTAGGATCGATAGCCGTACTATAAAGAGGGGAATTTCCGGGGCTATTGATCACTTAAGTGCCACTAGATGAGGATTCATTTGCATATGCATTTAGATCTAGTGGAGAGCTAACTTAACGCCTCAAAAATGATTGTGAAAATGCTAACACACATGCACATGGTGATGTACATTTGGTGATGTTAGCACATTTGCGAAGGCGGTAGAGTTTGAGCGGTGGAGATGGGATTGGGGCCCTCTCTCCCTCCCGCCACTCAGCGAGATTCGACGCTTTTTGTGAAAGTAAAACGGCTATTTTCCACTGCGTCGGAGGCGAAGAAACGGAGGTGAAAGGAATTCACTGGGGCGACCGGACGTTGGACCAGACGCTGAACCGGACGCTGCATTGGACGCGGCTAGCGCGTCCGGTCAGTTCTTCCCGCGTGTTGCGAACGTGTGCACCGGCGCGTCCGGTCAAATCCCAGAGAAACTGCGAAGCACGCGAGGTCGATCGGACGCGGTGACGTGTCCGGTCACGATCGACCGGACGCGTCAAGTCGTGAGTGGGTGCTTACTAGAAACGACCGGACGCTGGCACTGTGGCGTCCGGTCAGTTCAAGCGGCACATCCGGTCATGTGGTTAGCAACGTGAATTAGTGGCGACCGGACGCCTAGGCACGTCCGATCAATTTTGATCGGCGCGTCCGGTCACTCTAGTGCGTGAATGAGTATATTTAAGTGACCGTTATGATCGAATGAACGAGATTCAAAGTGAGACACGTGGCGTTCATCGGGGAAGTCACGCAGGCATGACCGGACACTGTGTCCGTGTCCGGTCACAATGACCGGCGCGTCTGGTCAGTGCGCAGGCAGCAGCAACTTGTCCCTAACGGCTATTTCATGTTGGACTGCTTATAAATAATGGTTGGCCAGCTTTGGGGGAGACGCTCTTGGACATATTGACTCTCTAAGATCCTCTTGACCTGAGCACATCCCCTCTCATTCATCGCCCTTGCTTGATTATCTAATTAAAGTGAGATTGAGTGATCTCAAGTGTATTTGCGTGTGAGTTTGCATCTAGCTAGCATTTGGGTGTTCTCTTGCTGCGGGATTCTTGTTTCTCTTTGTAACACCCCTGGTGTTACTAACTTACTTAGCATGCGATTAAGGTCTAAAAGAAATTAGCAAAACGAGTTCTCGGGTTTTAAAATTTTAATCGCTCATGAAATGATACCCGACTCTTATGTGACGCATGTTTGTGGTTGCAAAAAACCAAATCCGAATGAGTCCTTTCGTTGCATTGGCAAGGGCATGAACTTAGGATTAAGAGTGCTATTTTTGACAAATTATATCGAGCAAAATAATTAAATAGTGCTTAATATTTATTCCTATGGGTTAGTACGTAGTAGGGACGATTACATGAAATACTTATTGGTTGACATTAATAAAGTTTAGACCTTTTAAAAATCATGATAAAGTGCTTGTGGTTGTTTAGTTCGAACTGAACCTTTGATTTTTTTTTTAAGACTGAAAAGGTAGTAGACGGGTGGTCATGACCTAGCGTAGCCAACTAATAGCTCTGCCCATGTTGCACGTTCCATGCACATGCTGTTGCCGTGTAGAAGGAGAGAGTGTGGCAGAGGTGCAGCTCAGCTGATGACTCCTGCGCGCCTTTGTTGTTGACCGGCCAGGGCGCATCCAGACTGGTAGGGATTTAATACATCTTCTTGTTTTCTTTCTGTACGTGGGCAGTCAAAACGAGAATGTTTTCAGAAGCTTTTAAAACATGATTATAGAATAATTTTATATTTAGTGGACAAACACATAAATATATATACATGCTAAAATGTATCACATTTTTTTTTCAAAAAGAAAAGTATTATATAGTAGTGAGACAGATCACGAATAGTAACTACATGTTATAGCATATGCTGCACGTCCAGCACCATAGGTCTGCACACGCATAAAAATACTGTAGCGCACAGGACTTTACTGTAGCACGAAGGAATTATTGTAGACAACCACTGTAGTTCGCAGGAATTTCTAGCCTAGTACTGTAGCATGCAGAAAATACTGTTCATCCGAAGAAATCTCGTTGTCGCCGGTGCGCTGCGAGGTAATTTAGAGCGCTGCCTCCGCTGAAGTGTGTCGCGCGCGTCAGTCATCTTTCTTCTGCGAGCCCGCACCATCTAGTAGCCGTGAGCCTTTACTGGGTTCAGCTGCTTCTCACTCGATCTCTCGACTTCTTTGCCCTGTCTGCAAGCTGTACGTGGCCAGTGTCGACTTTACCCGGCGGGTGCGGTGAGTAGCTCTCGAGAATCAGTTGTCTCCTCCATTTTTTTAAGCCGCAGCGTGTCCTCTCCCTGCCTGTGGTGAGCTCCTTCAGAGCTTCAGTTTACGTGATCAGCATGTACTAATCACCTCTTTAATCAACCTCCACATGTAAGCAAAACTTATAAAGCTAATATAAAATTGTGTAGGTGTCCAAAAATGGTGGAACCAATTTTGTTAGTTTCCTGAAATCATGATCTAGATAAAGGTGTAATTGGTTCACGTAGTTTTATAATATTTTTAGGCTTACTTTAATTACTTCAAGACGTTTAATATTATCAAACATAAACTTGTAAGAAGTGTTATGAATAATCAGTGATAGTATTAATCCTAAAAATTTTATAGTAAACTTCTAGTACTACTAGGTGTCCACTGTAATTTTTGTAGCTCTAAAATAATTAGTTGCTAGGATAATTAATAAGCTCTAGTTTGAATATGTAGTAAATCGATAAAATAAATAACGCGACATCTCGGGTTTATATAACTAAAACACTTGTTAAGAAATAACGTTTGAATCGACAACGTGGATATGTGGCCTAGTAAGTTGGTGTGTGGCTAGCTCGTTAGCTTGCGAGACTTAGTCGTACGACGAGAGTTGCGATTGCTGTCCTTTACTTATGTCTCTGCGTTGCATTCGCGTAAATCATAATAGGAACGATGATGGATCGATGGATCAACCGGAGGACTTGGCGTTGACCCAAAAGATGATGCCATGGTGATCGTGCCCCAGAGATGGCATACTAACATTTGGTTATATTTTTTTTACCCAGGCAAGCCCCGGTGCATAACCTCTATTATACTGCACTTTATTTATGCTTGTGCATTAAGTTTTAAGGAGTTGAATGAAACCCACTTGCATATATATATATATATCCTGATCCCATAAGTCTTACTAGTATAATAGGATCGTGTAGATTGCTATGCTACAGGACTCCGGTAGAAGTCGAGTGATTGCCTGTCACTCGCGAGAGATAGGAAGTATATTGTTGTTACTATTATCATGTTGCTATCACATAGATGATATATATATATATATATGTGGATAATAATTGGAGACCGGGCGGGACTGTACTTAGAATTGGATATGGACTTGGTTGGACAATCCGAGCGAGGCTCTGGTTGCATCTGTCCCACCTGTGTCGATTAAGGACCGTTCGTTGCACTGGATCTCCGGTCAAGTCACAGATTTATTATCCCGAGCATATACTAGCGGATGGGGGCTAGGAAGACTTGTTACTCTCTTGTCATGGGCTCCGGCTCTTTCCAGACCGACTGATTGGAGGCGGGGATAGGTGGAGGTCTAAGCACCACTTTGAGGCCGGGCCACAAGGGTGGGGGTTTAGAGTCCAAGTTTGGACGGGGACCTGGAACCCGTGACAGGAGTGGAACAGGTTGGTCTCACTCGTGCCTGGGTGCGAGCGAGGCGTGTGTTTTTCGGGGTACCCAGCTGGGCTACATTGATTCGCGAATCGCCGTTTCTACGTGACGGTACGGCTTGACTGCACTCTGGCACCGTAGTAAGAACTGAACGATGAAAGATGGAAAAATGGTTCTGATGGTTCAACCTTTGCTTGAAAGTAGAACAGGTGCTTACCTAGAATGGTGGGTCAATGAACTACCGATGACTGCTAATAAAAGTTAAATATAAGGATGCACCTTTAGTAATGCTTTCTGCAGTTGCAATAACCCACAAGCCAGATAGCCTTGCATATCCTTGGAGTCTTTTCTTTCCTTCTGACGGGTAAGTCTTGCGGAGTACAATTGAGTACTCAGGGTTTGTTCTACCCTGTTGCAGGTGACAGGTGTTCTTGAAGATGACATTTATGTTAGGAAACCTCCTGGTGGGCTCAGTGAGGATTTCCTTTACGTTGCGGATGTAGAGTTAATTTATAACTCTCACCAAAAATGTTTTACAAGGGAAAGATTTACCACCTGTTATCATTTCTTGTATATAAATGTTCATCATGATAATATTTAACTCATCATTAAATGGTTTCATTTCCGCTGAACTCTGATAACATTTTATTTTCCGCTGTTATATTCAAACAATGGATTACCTTGATGTTGTACTAAAAGTGATGTAAGAAATGGTAAAGATGTTGTAAGCTTTATCTCTCATTTATGATCCTGAGGTAAAAATGTGGATTTTCGAGTTCTCCCTCGGGTGTGCTCGACGGAATCGCAAAATTTAGTGCACTCTCTTGGGTACCTAGTGTCTAATGGAAGACAAGTACTCTTGGGAGGGCATTAGATTAGGCGGTTCTGCCACACTCTTGGTGGTTGCCGCCACCTAGATGGCTTGGAGCAGTGGAGGAGGTCCGGCACGAGTTGGAGATTATTCGTGGCCGGCTCCGGAGACGTGTGAGGGGCTTTGCACCTTCCCCGGCGAAGAGCCATAAGGTAGATCTAATATATTATGTGTGTCATTGAGTTACCTTAGTAGCGGTAGGTTCTTGCGGCACTCTTGGAGAGTTTGGGTGTGAATTTCCAATTAGCCACCGAACCACGTAGTGTTGGTCGACACAACAGGGACTAGCGTGCCGGCAAGCATGTGTGTAAGGTCCAAATAGGCTAGAGGGGGGGTGAATAGCCTAATAAAAAACTTCTACACAAATTACTTAACCACAAGTTAGTATAAAAGGTGGCGGAGCTAAATGCACTAGCACTAACTAAATAAGCAAGCCACCTACACAAGTCTAGTACAAGGCTATTCACTAAACACAACAACAAGCTAGAAACAAGATGTAATACGAGAGAAGAGCTTCGAGTGATTATACCGCCGTGTAGAGATGAGAAGTACCAATCAATCAATCACACAAGAGAAGTCCTCGGCAAAGAGATGACACAAGATTTTTTACCGAGGTTCACTTGCTTCCCGGCAAGCTACTCCTCGTTGTGGCGATGCACCCACTTGTCGGTTCGCGAGCTGATCAACTATCAAGAGTTGAGCCCTCGGCGGGCGCCGCACAACCGCACACAAGATGGGGATCCTCCAAGCCACGAGCTCCACTAGAGTATCCAATTCGCGAACTCCCGCGGGGAAGGATCAAGAACCCCTTACAACACTTGGTGAAGGCTCCAACAATCTCCAATTGTGAGCTCAATCACCTCCGCTGCTCCAAGCCGTCTACCGTGTCGGGAAACACGGAAGAGTAACAAGAAATCCGCAGCAACTCGAAGATCAAGTGCCTCTAGAATGCAACTCTCAAGCAATGCACTTGAATCTCACTCAATCTCACTCAAGATGTGCAATCAATCAAAGAGATGAGTGGAGGGGTTGTTCTCTAGCTCAAAGGATGTCTCTATGTCTCAAAATGTGCAAGAGTTCCCCTCAAAACCCGTCCACCATCTATTTATAACGAAGGGGTACGCAGCTAGCCGTTAGAAACGACGCAGCAGAAATCGCGCTGCACCGGACGCGCCGGTCCGGGTGACCGGACGCGTCCGGTCACTACGCGACAGACGAGAATAGTGCCGTTCAAACTAGCCGTTACCGTTGACCGGACGCGCTCGACCGAGCGACCGGACGCGCTGGTCACGACCGGACGCGCCGGTCCCGTGACCCACCGGACGCGCCGGTGAACACCGAGCCGCGCACTGCGAAACACCCACCGGACGCGCTGAAGAACTGACCGGACGCCACAGTACTCGCGTCCGGTGCGAGTCCAGTAAGCACCCTGGACCACCGGACGCGTCCGGTGGTGTGTGACCGGACGCGAACCGCGTCCGACGACTTCGTGACGCGCTGTTCGCCAGACCGGACGCGCCGGTCGCACAGTAACCGCGTCCGGTGCAGCGTCCGGTGCAGCGTCCGGTGCACGCAGTGACCTCCGTTCGCCTTCGTTTCTTTTCCGACTTTCGGCGCAATAGAAAATAGGCATTTCACTTCTCCAAAAAGCACCGAATCCCGCCTCGCAAGCTCGGCGGGAGGGAGAGAGGAACCCAAATCCCTCTCTACCGCTTAAACTCCACCGCCTTCGCAAAGGTGCTAACACCACCAAGTGTACACCACCATGTGCAAGTGTGTTAGCATTTCACAAACATTTTCCAAGGCGTTATGTTAGCTCTTTTACTAGATCCTAAATGCATATGCTCAAGACAATGATCTAGTGGCACTTGATTTCCGAGCTAACCGTGATTGCCCCTCTTGATAGTCGGCTATGTATCCTAAACCCGGTCAATCACTTCTCTACTCATCTTAGACCGGCAAAAGGAAAACCCTATGATTATACCTTTGCCTTGCACTCTTAGATCCTTCTCCTTCACTTGATCATCATGTCCATCATTTCATGTGCATCTCCACCATGATCATCATTTCATGTCCATGCACCATTTCTTTGTGATCTTGTGGCCACAACTCCTTGCCACATCCACCTCCATCACATGTTGCTTATGCCTAGATTAATCACACTTGATACAATAGCATTAGCAACTTGGTGTCATTAATTACCAAAACCAAACTTGGGCTTTCAATCTCCCCCTTTTTGGTAATTGATGACAACCATCACAAAGATATGAAATGAAATCAATTTTCAATTTCGATAGTATTAGCTCCCCCTACATATGTGCTTCCATGAGTTTGGTTCAATTGTGCACATATGTATGGATTTGAATTTTGGGAGAGTTACTACTATCAAATTGATGCTAAGGTATATAGAATGGACCTTTGAAGCGTGATACCAATCGGAGTTGCCTTTATATACCATCCTTAGCATCGATGTATCTAGACACCACTTGTAATTCATCACTTGTAAAGATCATAAACACTAAAGTACCCCGTGAGATCAACATTATAAGCAAAGGTGTCTAGATACCACTTAAAAAGCTACTCTTAACAAATTATCATTCAAGTTCTAATTCTAGCAATCACCAAACAAACATGAATAAGAATTTAAGCTTTGCAATGCAACAATTCATCATGTTAATGCGCATACAAATGCAACAAATAGTTCATGAGCTTGCTCCCCCTACTTGTGTGCTCAAATTTAATTGATTCCTTTCCAAAGTCTCATCTTATGCTTTCTCTCCCCCTTAGTAACTTTTTCTTTTTGTGACTTTTCTCTCCCCTCTTATTATATCTTTCTCCCCCTTTGTGACTTTTCTAACTTTGTGACTTTTCTCTCCCCCTTTGTCAACAATCACCAAAAAGGTGCCAATTTTATTGAGAGTTAAGTCAATCAATATGAGGGAGTCCAAATTATGGTTCAATCTAGATTACTTGCCTAGAATATGTAATTCGGTTTGATCCAAGGACAAGCTTCTTCACACCTCATAAAGTATAAGGGTTATCTTGACCATGTTGAATTACACATCATGAGCTCATTTTCTAGATTCAACACTAGGTTTGCAAGCCCACAAACATGTCATATGCTACCACTAGATCAATCAAACATAGAAGCAATAGTGGTACCATATATACATTAAACTCATTTGATTTTCATGAATGAGCCTATTTGTCATGCAAATATGTCTATATGTTCTAAACATGTCCTTAGCAAAGTATGGATGATATGTCAAACAACTTTACCTTGCTATGTCGGAGGAGAGGCATGTCATATAATAATGTGGGGTTGCACTCATCTCAAGTTGGAGAGGTCAAGTATGTTCAATTCATTTTTCAACTTGTAAAATCTTTTCTCATCAAGTGGCTTTGTGAATATGTCGGCTAGTTGATCTTCGGTGCCAATGCTCTCAATGCAAATATCACCCTTTTGTTGATGGTCTCTTATGAAGTGATGCCTTATGTCAATGTGCTTTGTTCTTGAATGTTGAACCGGATTTTGAGTCATCTTGATAGCACTTTCATTGTCACAAAACAATGGCACATTCTTGAACTTGATTCCAAAGTCATTCAAGGTGGCCTTCATCCAAAGCAATTGTGCACAACAACTACCGGCACTAATGTATTCGGCCTCGGCGGTAGATAGTGCAACACTATTTTGTTTCTTTGATGACCATGAAACAAGAGACCTTCCAAGCAATTGACAAGTGCCACTTGTGCTCATTCTATCAATCTTGCATCCACCATAGTCGGAGTCCGAATATCCAATCAACTCAAAATTAGACCCCTTTGGAAACCATAATCCAACATCATGAGTGCCCTTAAGATATCTCAATATCCTCTTGGTTGCTTTCAAGTGACTTTCTCTAGGTGAAGTTTGATATCTTGCACACTTGCACACACTAAACATCACATCCGGCCTAGAAGCGGTGACATATAGCAAACTTCCAATCATAGACCGGTATTGCTTTTGATCTACCATGTTGCCACTTGCATCAATACCCAATTGATCATTTGTGCCCATTGGTGTACTCATTGACTTAGCATCTTGCAATCCAAACTTCTTGATCATGTCCTTGATGTACTTGCCTTGACTTACAAAAGTGCCATTCTTCATTTGCTTGATTTGAAGTCCAAGGAAGTAACTAAGCTCTCCAATCATAGACATCTCAAACTCATTTGCCATCATATTTCCAAATTCTTCACAAAAATCTTGATTGGTTGATCCAAAGATAATGTCATCCACATAGATTTGCAACATAAACAAGTCATTTCCAATTTTCTTGGTGAAGAGAGTGGTGTCAACCTTTCCCATCTTGAACCCTTTAGAGAGAAGAAAGTCCCTCAATCTCTCATACCATGCTCTAGGTGCTTGTTTCAAACCATACAATGCCTTCTTGAGCTTGTAAACATGGTTGGGCTTCTTGTCATCTTCAAAACCGGGAGGTTGCTCAACATAAACTTCTTCATTGATGTAACCATTAAGAAATGCACTCTTGACATCCATTTGATAGAGCTTGATGTTGTGTGCACAAGCATATGCTAATAAGATTCTAATAGCCTCCAATCTTGCAACCGGTGCATATGTTTCTCCAAAGTCAAGACCCTCAACTTGAGTGTATCCTTGTGCTACTAATCTTGCTTTGTTCCTTACAACCATGCCATCTTGATCTTGCTTATTTTTAAAGACCCACTTGGTGCCAATTACATTGTAGTTCTTTGGTCTTTCCACAAGTTCCCAAACTTGATTTCTAGCAAAGTTGTTTAGTTCTTCATGCATGGCATTTACCCAATCAGAATCCTTCAAAGCATCTTCTATTTTCTTAGGTTCTTCAAGTGACACGAATGAGTAGTGCTCACAAAAAGATGCTAATCTTGATCTAGTTTGAACACCACTTTGAATTCCACCAATGATTTGATCCAATGGATGATCTCTTGCAATACTAGTAGGTTGGAGTATTGGGAGTTGATTGCTTCCACTAGCTTGACCTTGATCTTGCACTTCATCATGAGAACCACTAGAGCTTGCTTGATTTGCATCAATTTGCACACTTTGGTTGATCACATGAATATCATCATCATCAACTTGCCTTGGCCTAACATCACCAATGTCCATGTTCTTCATTGCATTTGACAATTGATCTCCTCTCACATCATCAAGGTTTTGATCTTCATTTTGAGAACCTTGGGTTTCATCAAACTCAACATCATGAACTTCTTCCAAGGTGCCATTAGTGAGATTCCAAACTCTATATGCTTTGCTTGTGGTAGAATAACCAAGTAAGAACCCTTCATCACATCTCTTTTCAAACTTACTCAATCTAGTGCCTTTCTTGAGAATATAGCATTTGCAACCAAACACTCTAAAGTATGCAATGTTGGGCTTTCTTCCATTCAATAGCTCATATGGTGTCTTCCCAAGCTTCCCATGGCAATAGAGACGGTTGCTACAATAGCAAGCCGTGTTGATAGCTTCACTCCAAAATGAATGACTCACATTGTATTCACTAAGCATTGATCTAGCCATGTCAATCAAAGTTCTATTCTTTCTTTCAACTACACCATTGGATTGAGGAGTGTATGTTGGAGAGAATTGATGTCCAATACCAAGATCATCACACAATTCCTCAATTCTTGTGTTCTTGAACTCACTACCATTGTCACTTCTAATCTTCTTGATGGTAGTCTCAAACTCATTTTGCACTCTCTTGACAAAAGACTTGAATAGATCATAAACATCACTCTTGTCATAAAGAAAGAACACCCAAGTGTATCTAGTGTAGTCATCCACTATCACAAAACCATACTTGTTGCCACCAATACTAGTGTATGTTGTTGGCCCAAACAAGTCCATGTGCAATAGCTCAAATGCCTTTGATGTGCTCATTTCACTCTTACTAGGATGTTTATTTCCAACTTGTTTGCCGGCTTGACAAGCACTACATGGTTTATCCTTTTCAAAAGTCACATCTTTCAAGCCTCTAACTAAGTCATGCCTCAAAAGTTTGTTCAATTGTTTCATTCCAACATGACCAAGCCTTCTATGCCATAACCAACCCATACTAGATTTGCTAAGCAAGCATGATGTCAATTGTGTCTCACTATCATTGAAGTCAACCAAGTATAAGCTACCATGTCTAAACCCTTTGAATATCAAATTTGATCCATCAACACTTATGACTTCAACATCATCACTACCAAATATGCACTTGAAGCCAAGATCACAAAGTTGTGCCACCGATAAAAGATTGAAATCCAAGCTCTCAACTAGCAACACATTAGATATGCTCATGTTATTTGAGATAGCAATTTTACCAAGCCCCTTGACCTTGCCTTTCTTGTTGTTGCCGAAAGTAATAGCATCGAAACCACCATTTTGACTTGTATCAATTGATTTGAACATACAAGAATCCCCGGTCATATGTTGAGTGCACCCACTATCAAGCACCCAATGCCTTCCTCCGGCTTTATAATTGACCTACAAGACAAGATCAATTCTTTTTAGGTACCCAAATTTGTTTGGGTCCTCCAAGGTTAGTGACCAAGCTCTTTGGTACCCAAATGGCTTTCTTCTTTGAGCCCATCCATGGTGCACCAATGAACTTAGCATGAACACCATTTGTACCCTTGGTAAGTATATAGAAAGAATCAAACTTAATTGAGGATACATTAGCATTAGATTTCTTGTTCATGCAATATTGCTCTATGTGACCAACTTGCTTGCAACTTTTGCAATAGCTACCCTTGTTCTTCACAAAACGAGTCTTGTGAGGAGCAAAAGCGGCCTTGCCTTTCTTGGGGTTATAGCCCAATCCCTCTTTGTAGAGAGAAGCTCTTTGGCTACCCAAGCACATAAGCAAGCGGTCCTCACCACCATAAGCCTTAGCTAAAGTGTGATTGAGCTCTTTTACCTCCTTCTTGAGATTTTCATTCTCAACTATAAGTGTGGAGTCACAAGTGAAACCATCACTACTAGATGAGGAAGATGTAGATGCGCTACATGAAGGGTTAGTGGTAGCAACAACAATAGGCTTATGACAAGATTCATCAATTATATCACATGATATGCCTATGTTGCAAGTTTTAGCTTTCTCAACATTAGTTGGCATGTTTTCACATTTTTCAACTAGAGAGGAATGAGCTTCTTCAAGCTTAGTGTGAGACTTTTGAAGCTTCTTATGGTCTACCTTTAGACTCTCATAAGATGCTCTAAGCTCATCAAGTTCTTGCATAAGATTTTTCTTTTCCTTAAGCAAGCCCTTGCATTCCTTTCTAGATTCTTTATAATGTTGAGTGCAATCTTCTAGCATAGTGATTAGTTCATCTTTAGTGAATTCTTCTTCATCACTATCACTATCACTAGCATTATCATGATCACTCTCATCATCGGATGATACCTTTGCGGCCTTAGCCATGAAGCACGATGGAGTGTCGAAGAGGGAGACCTTCTCTTGGATAGCAATGCTAGCATGTCCCTTCTTCTTGCTCTTGTTGTCATTCTCATCATCACTTGATGAGTCATCACTATCCCATGTAGCAACATGAGAATCATTCTTCTTCTTATGAGAGCTCTCCTTCTTTTCTTGCTTCTTCTTTTGCTTCTTCCTCTCCTTCTTGATAGCATCTTCATCATCACTATCATAAGGACACTTTGCAATGAGATGGTCCTTGCTATGGCATCTAAAACATCTCATGTTATGCTCATTCTTCTTGGATGTGTTCTTCTTCCTCCTTGCACGATAGCCCTTCTTCTTCATGAATTTGCCAAATTGCTTGACAAAGAGAGCCATCTTCTCATCAATGTCATCACTATCACAAGAGCTTGAGTCTTCTTCACTTGATGATTCAATCTTGGATTTGCCCTTGGATGTGGTGGCTTTGAATGCCACACTCTTCTTCTTTTCATCATCTTTCTTCTCATTCTCCTTCTTCTTCTTCTTGACCAACTCATCCTTCTCATCATCTTCTCTATATGAATCATCGGTCATCACTTCTTGAAATATTTGTTGAGGAGTTGAATCCTTCAATGTAGTCCTCACTAGCACGGTGATCAATGTATCAAATCTCTTGGGCAAGCTTCTCAAGAACTTCATAGAGAATTGGTTGTCCTTGACTTCCTCACCAAGTGCCTTGAGCTCATTGACAATGACTTGCAATCTATGAAACATCTCCGGTACACTCTCATCATCTTGCATCTTAAAGCTTGAAAACTTTTCTTGCAAGATATATGCCTTAGCGGTCTTTGTGCCTTCGGTGCCCTCAAATGTTTCTTCTAGCTTGGCCCAAGCATCATGTGCAACTTCTATGTTCTTCACTTGCTCAAATGTCTTGTCATCTAATGCCTCATGAAGAGCACTAATGGCAATATCATTGCATTGGAGCTTCTTCTCTTCCACCGGTGTAGGTGCCTCCGGATTAGCAACCTCAAATTTTGTTTCGGTGACCTTCCACACTTCTCTATTGATTGACTTGAGGTGTGCGATCATCTTAACTTTCCAATATGCATAATTTGTGCCATCAAAGTGAGGTGCCTTCTTGGTGTTGTTGATGTGCAAACTTAATTGAGCCATTTCTTTATCACCGTAGGTTGTTAAGCCTCAAATAAACGGTGCCTCGGCTCCGATACCACTTGTAAGGTCCAAATAGGCTAGAGGGGGGGTGAATAGCCTAATAAAAAACTTCTACACAAATTACTTAACCACAAGTTAGTATAAAAGGTGGCGGAGCTAAATGCACTAGCACTAACTAAATAAGCAAGCCACCTACACAAGTCTAGTACAAGGCTATTCACTAAACACAACAACAAGCTAGAAACAAGATGTAATACGAGAGAAGAGCTTCGAGTGATTATACCGCCGTGTAGAGATGAGAAGTACCAATCAATCAATCACACAAGAGAAGTCCTCGGCAAAGAGATGACACAAGATTTTTTACCGAGGTTCACTTGCTTCCCGGCAAGCTACTCCTCGTTGTGGCGATGCACCCACTTGTCGGTTCGCGAGCTGATCAACTATCAAGAGTTGAGCCCTCGGCGGGCGCCGCACAACCGCACACAAGATGGGGATCCTCCAAGCCACGAGCTCCACTAGAGTATCCAATTCGCGAACTCCCGCGGGGAAGGATCAAGAACCCCTTACAACACTTGGTGAAGGCTCCAACAATCTCCAATTGTGAGCTCAATCACCTCCGCTGCTCCAAGCCGTCTACCGTGTCGGGAAACACGGAAGAGTAACAAGAAATCCGCAGCAACTCGAAGATCAAGTGCCTCTAGAATGCAACTCTCAAGCAATGCACTTGAATCTCACTCAATCTCACTCAAGATGTGCAATCAATCAAAGAGATGAGTGGAGGGGTTGTTCTCTAGCTCAAAGGATGTCTCTATGTCTCAAAATGTGCAAGAGTTCCCCTCAAAACCCGTCCACCATCTATTTATAACGAAGGGGTACGCAGCTAGCCGTTAGAAACGACGCAGCAGAAATCGCGCTGCACCGGACGCGCCGGTCCGGGTGACCGGACGCGTCCGGTCACTACGCGACAGACGAGAATAGTGCCGTTCAAACTAGCCGTTACCGTTGACCGGACGCGCTCGACCGAGCGACCGGACGCGCTGGTCACGACCGGACGCGCCGGTCCCGTGACCCACCGGACGCGCCGGTGAACACCGAGCCGCGCACTGCGAAACACCCACCGGACGCGCTGAAGAACTGACCGGACGCCACAGTACTCGCGTCCGGTGCGAGTCCAGTAAGCACCCTGGACCACCGGACGCGTCCGGTGGTGTGTGACCGGACGCGAACCGCGTCCGACGACTTCGTGACGCGCTGTTCGCCAGACCGGACGCGCCGGTCGCACAGTAACCGCGTCCGGTGCAGCGTCCGGTGCAGCGTCCGGTGCACGCAGTGACCTCCGTTCGCCTTCGTTTCTTTTCCGACTTTCGGCGCAATAGAAAATAGGCATTTCACTTCTCCAAAAAGCACCGAATCCCGCCTCGCAAGCTCGGCGGGAGGGAGAGAGGAACCCAAATCCCTCTCTACCGCTTAAACTCCACCGCCTTCGCAAAGGTGCTAACACCACCAAGTGTACACCACCATGTGCAAGTGTGTTAGCATTTCACAAACATTTTCCAAGGCGTTATGTTAGCTCTTTTACTAGATCCTAAATGCATATGCTCAAGACAATGATCTAGTGGCACTTGATTTCCGAGCTAACCGTGATTGCCCCTCTTGATAGTCGGCTATGTATCCTAAACCCGGTCAATCACTTCTCTACTCATCTTAGACCGGCAAAAGGAAAACCCTATGATTATACCTTTGCCTTGCACTCTTAGATCCTTCTCCTTCACTTGATCATCATGTCCATCATTTCATGTGCATCTCCACCATGATCATCATTTCATGTCCATGCACCATTTCTTTGTGATCTTGTGGCCACAACTCCTTGCCACATCCACCTCCATCACATGTTGCTTATGCCTAGATTAATCACACTTGATACAATAGCATTAGCAACTTGGTGTCATTAATTACCAAAACCAAACTTGGGCTTTCAATGTGAACCTCGGGAGAAAATCTTGGTGTCTTTCTTGATATTGTGATTGATTGTCTCCCAGTGATTGGCTTCACATTGATATTCATCATTGGTTCACTTGCCTCTACACGTCGGTATAAAATTATCTTCCCATCGTTTACTTACTGTAACTTTACCTTGTGTTATAGCTTGTTTAGTTGTGTTTGTTCTTGTTGCTAGCACTCTAGGTAGTAGTTGTAGCAACCTAGCTTGTGTGCGCCATAGAGACATTACATAACTAGAATTGCAACTAGGTGGCTTGCTTAACACTTAGAGCTAGAACAAACCGCATTTATCATCATTTGTGTTACTAATCCTTGCTCTAGTGGTTTGTAGAGTTTTTAATTTAGGCTATTCACCCCTCTAGCCTTTTTGGACCTTTCAGCGAGGTAGTCAGATCGGAACCGAGGACGAGGGTGAGGTTGCGCGCGCCGGAGCCGAGGACGAGGGCAAGGCCATCGGAGTCGAGGACAAGAGCGAGGCCGTCGGAGCCGAGGACGAGGGCGAGGCCATGCGCGTCGGGGCCGAGGACAAGGGCAAGGCTGTCGGAGCCGAGGATGAGTGCACCGCCAGAACTGAGGACAAGGACGAGGGCGCCGCCGCGCGCATCGGGGAGAGAGGCTGAGTGCGCAGTAGTCGAGGACGAGGGCGAGGTCGGATGGGTGAGCGGAGTGGTGGCAAGCGGCGCGATTCTCTGGTGGCGGCGATTGGAAGGAGGAAGAGGAGAGCGAAGTGACGCACCGAATATATTTGGAGGCCCAACCCGGGAGTAACCAACCAGGACTAAAACTCCCTTAGTCCCGGTTGGAGGCACAACCCGGGACTAAAGCCTAATTTTGGCACATGGCGAAACTGCTGCCTACACGGCAGTTTCGTTTCCCACCGAGGCAATAGTTTTCAACATATTATTTAATATAAATAGGTTGAGAATTAAAAATTGCGTAGTAAAGAAAATATAGCTCCAAAAATTGCAATATAAAATTGCTTTGATATACAATTTATAATGTTTTTGTTTCATGCTTCAAATGTTTAATAACATAAGCTACAAAAATTTGAGAAAAATTCAAACATAGTTTTTCTTGACAAGATGATTTCAAATGAAAAAGTTGTCAACTACAAAGTTGCATAACTTTTCGAGATCTACAACTTTAGCTTCGGTCGTTTCTTCATTTTGGGTCATTTTAAAAATTTAAATTTCAAATGCGAGAAATTTAAACATAATTTTTCTTGAAAAGGTGACTTTAAATGAAAAAGTTGTAAACTACAAAGTTGTGTAACTTTTTGAGATAATAATAAAGATATAATAACAATAATAAAGATCTTAAAGAACCTTACATAAAAATTGCATATACCATAACAAAGACCTAACAATAAAATTACATATACGATAACAAAGGCATTTCTCTGAGTAGGTCAATGTTACAATCAAAGCGTATCAACATATTATAAAATAACCACATCAAAACATTCTTCTAGCACGAAGGTAGGATCAAATAAGGGCCAGAGGATGTCGGAGGTGTATGACAAACTACGCCAAGCCTGGAGACAAAGGGGGCGGTTGCACGAATAAACCAAACTAACACAATAATCCTACAAACCGGATGCAACCCTAATATGTCTTCACTCCCAGTAGCGTACGTCTCGGATGGTGTAACCATGGTCATTGTCTATGTAATACAAGACCCGCACTACAACACTCTCTAATGCCTCATAACGTCAAGGACATGGTATCCCATAGATGTAGCATATTGACGGACTATCGATGGCCTGGTTCTACCTAAATCTCACACAAAACTAGTAGCATGTTGTCGTCCTCTGGCCTATCACATCCTCGAAGTCCCAGACGTATCTCAGTCGCCTAAGATCTTGCGTGAGAATGGGCTTCAAGGCACATGAAGCATAGGTGTGATCATAGAGCAAAACCTACAAGCGGACAAAAAAATATCAGAAAGCGCTCATATAATAATAAAAATAAATAAACATTACTCTCATATCATACACGACGTACCACATACATTAAATTGAATGTCGCATGCCTCTCGCTTACTCGAGGCATGTCCAGACTGCCCTGTTGTAAAGCTTGTATCTTCAACGCTGATCAATCAGATATATGGTAGCCAATTCGCTCAATTGCCTGCAAAGAAAACAGTACGACATCGATCTGCGCGCCTAACTTGGTCGGCGTGGGTCGTCCAACCTGCACGATTTCCTAGCGCACCTCATTATTGTACCTAATGGGGATGTTGGAAGTGAGACTGCACTTCCATATCTTGTCATCATTTACGACCTCACTTGTCGTGTTCTCGAAGATGTCCTCCACCCCGAGTAGCTATGGTGTTTCTTCCCGCCACCTGACTGGTTTTATAGTCTATGACATATGCAACAATTATATTATGAATGAACGTATATATGCAAAAAATTATATTAACATGTAAAACTTAAAATATTCCATACTTTTGATGGGTTTGGGTAACGCGAGACGGCCCTATTTGGCGATGGCGCGAATGGAAGGTCGCCAAGGTGGAAACCTGGTTCCTATGGCTGAGGAAGTTCGCCGCCATTCATCATAACTAAAAAAACTGAAAAAAATATCCCAATAAATATAGAACCCCCATATAAATATACCATACAACAATATATATTAGAGAAACATATGAATAATAAATCATCAAATATATATATATATCTTAAACATTTTGCATATATTTTTTTTGAACGATTATTAACTCTCATGAAGAAATAATGTTGCTAACAAAGATCTAGAAAACAATAAATGTTTAAGGTTACTTAGAAATGATGTATAAATAAAAATAAAATCCACCATTATTATTTCTAATCTTAAAAAACCACATATTTGAATATTTCTATGCTTACTACTAAAGCATGAAACGATCTACATTATTAGCAATGAAAAATTAGAAGATGAAGTTGCTAACCTTTAGGAGATTGAAGATAAAGCCAGCGGCCGAGAGCAAAAACTTTGCTCCCCCAAACAAGAACACAATGAACATGGATGAACAAGCAGCAGATAGAGCCGGCGGCCGAGACCAAAGATTTGACCGCGTCTCAGCCTGAGGGGATATGCAAGCGAGTATATATAGGTGGGACCTTTAGTCCTGGTTGGTGGAGCCTACCAAGACTGAAGAATCAATCTCTAGTCCCGGTTAGAGCCATGACCCTAGACAAAAGGCCGGCTGGACTTTTGATCCCGGTTGGTGGTTCCAATCAGGATTGAAAGGTAACCTTTAGTCCCAACCAAAAACTATGACTAAAGGTCCCTGCTACGAAAGTCTATTGCACTATTTGTTGGACAGAGGATTCTAATCCCAATTATAACCGAGACTAAATCTTCTATAGCTCCCGGACCAATTTCGCGGCAGGGACTAAATCCAAAATCAAAAGTCTGTTCTCGTGTAGCGTGCGTTACGTGCCATTATGATCGATCCATCCGCAATTCTGCACCATCATCATATGGGGATCGGAGTCCTTTCTGCCGGGCCCGTCTAGCCTGCTAGAGGCTACATAGCTCTTCCCGGAGGCTACTTAGCTCTTCCCGGCCTATGGCCGCCCATGGCCGTCATCAAAGCCTCTCTCAGTTGGCTTTCTTCCTTTAGCCCCTCTCCGTCGTGGCGTCCATAGAAAGATGATGGAAAGGGACGGTAACGAGCTCTCCTTTTCTCTCATGGGTGTTTTTTTTTTCGGTTAACATTCTTGCGTCAGCTCGATCGCCATGCCATGCGTATGTCGTCTCGGTATGTATTTTGAGTGCTATATATAGATGATGCAAAAGTGGTAGACGAGACGGAGACGTTGGCCTTGTTTATCTGGCTTATAATCCGTCTTATTCGGCTTGTTTTTTTAATCGAAACAGTATTTTTCTCTCAAAAAAATCAGCCAAAAGTATTTTTCAGCTAGCTTATAATTCCAGCCGAACGGGCCGCTGTGTCCGTATGCCGCGTGCGCACCTGTACGACCTTCTGTCGGCAACATCGATCGGTATCGTCGTCCATCATTGGTAGTGCGTGGTAGGTTAGCTGATGAGGATACTGTTCCCATATTGGGCCGCAGATCATGTCGCCGGATACGTGTCTGCTACTAATACTATGCTCTCGTAAGCACACCACATGTTACTGAGGAGATCTAAACGGTACTCCCTCCTTTCTCCTTTTTTTTAGGCGCGGATCGGAGGCCATATTTTCAGATACCAAAGATCTGAGAGAGCTGAGTAGAGGATTAATGAAGCGCTGAGCACCACGCGTTGTATCCCCCGGTGAAATAAAACAACCAGTCAAACGAAAAACATTTCACGTTTGTTGCGAATGCGTAAACGATGTGAACCAAGGTTGATATGTGTCCTTGTCTGTTGAGTTGATGAGTTGAGTTGATGATCAGCCTTCGGTTGAGTTTGGGACTAGCCTTAGCGTGAGTATGTGGTGCAACATGTCTCTTGGCTTGTGTGGTGTGCAGGTGTGCAGCATATTGACGTGTCGTGCCATGGATTGGGAACGATGAAGGATGGACACGAGGTTTGGACCGAGGGACCAAGATGACCGGAAGACTGACCATGGTGGCTGACACTTGGGGACATCAACCAACAAGAGCACATGAGGAGGAGTAGACTGTGTTGACCATATCAAGCAGAGGCGCAAAAGGCCTTGGTGATTGGGCGGTCGTGGATGACGGTGACACATGTCAAGATTGTGGAGGAGCGCAGTGGATACACTTCTCCACACGGTTTGGTGGTTTGGGCCTCAAAAGTATCGGCGAACGATTTTCAGGTTTGGGCCTCAGACTCCGATTGGAGTTCCAGCGGGAAAGGGAGGAGGCACGTGGTGTTATCGCGAAGCTTGCATCGAGGCGAAGCAAAGTCATGAAGGGCTCATGGCCATCGGATGCTTGATCACAAGTTGGACCATTTTGCCCTTAGGCTTAAGTGGTTCGGCCTAAATATACGAGGACTTGTAGGAATGTGTAATAGGCCTATAAATAAGATAGGAGGCTGCCCCAACCAGAAATCTCTCCACTTATCATTTCCAGGCCATTACGTTTGCAGTGTTTGGCGATTTTGGAAGGTGATTTTGGGACAGCGACCATTTTGAGAGAAATTTTGAATTGGCTCCCATTCATCCCCCTAGTCTCCTTTCTCGGTCATTCAAGATCAAGGGTTGGTACGCTATGGTAAGTTTAAGGACCTAGATGACACTCGGAGATAAGTTGGGGGAGATGGGCTAAAAATTGCATTTGAAGAGTTTGGAACTTGAATGATACCATCTCGAAACAAGTTTATAGTCCTCTCATGTATTTTACTCTTTTTTAATCATATTTTACTCTTCTTTCAACATACATCATTTATAATTTTTAAAAGGCACAATCCACTCAATGGGACCTAAATAGGAGAAGTACCAAGGTTGTCAGTATCCTGATCTATTTCCTGCAATCTTATGATCATGCCAAATTGAAATGATACCCATACTACCTGGTATCTTAAATTTTATATCCTATATCTAAAGGCTACATAGAATCCTACATAAAATTTTATAGTATCCTAATACTATGATCCTACGATACTACACAATAATTGATATAAATAATTTTTTTATGATCTAGTTATTTAAAATATTAAACATAAGAGGTGTTGAATAATACCAAGAATTACACTTAAATATAAAAAAGTGAAACAAATTAATCAAAACCAATTTTACAACCTTCAATCTACATAACATATTACAAGTCTTACATTAAATCAAATATTAATTTATAAAACTCGATATTATCGGATAGATCCTACGATCTGATAAATGATACTACCTGAGATCCCAGTCCCAACAACCTTGGAAGTACATAAGACGTGACTTGAAAACTATAGGAAATTCGTGAGCATAACACCTTGACCAACAAAGTCTTGTTTGCCTCATTGTTAACTATAGTCAAGAGCCGCATAATAGTTGTCGCATGCCCTAGTCACTGATTCAATCAAAACTTACAAAAACCGATGCTCTCATCACTAAATAGACCATCGCCTCTATGAGCTACATATCTTATCCATCTTTAGAGTGCTGGCTTTAGTCTTTTTATACATATACATATACATATACATATACATATACACAATGGCGGATCTAGGATAAACATCTAGGGGGCTAAATAATGAAGGTTTAGTGCTAAAGCTGAAGATTACTGGTAGATTTGAGGCTAAGCTACAGTAATTTAAAGGCAAAAATCAAGCTTAGGGGGGTTGCAGCCCACCCAGCCCCCTTTGGATGATCCGTCACTACATATACATATACATATACATATACTCCCACCATATCAGATTTAGAAGTCGTTTAGGACAGCGACACGATCTCCAAAACACAACTTTGACCTCTTGTTTTTATAAAAAAAATATTTATGGAAAAGTGATATATGTATACTTTTATGAAAGTATTTTTCAAGACAAATCTATTCATATAATTTTTACATTTGTAAACTCAACAACTTAAAAGTTATTGATGATTTATATTTCCAATGTTTGACACAAACCTTGTCCAAAACGATTTCTAAATCTGATACGGAGGGAGTACATATACATATACACACGATACGTTATGCCGCAAGCATTTCCATAAATGCTATGCTATACTTTAATGAAGATCTTCTTACTAAGTACTCATTAAATAAATATAATAAAAAAAACAAAAGAAGTGCTGCCGCACCCCGTGCTGCCGGATGGGGTAAGCTGCCTCCCCACGCCGCCACAAAGGAAACCACCGCCCCCCGCTCCAAATATTCTCCCATATCATGCAACCTTTTGACCACTCCATCGGTCGGACCCGGCGACCACACTAGGCACCACGCCGACGCATCGCCAGCCAGCCAGCCACCACTCCCCTGCACCTGCACTGGCCAAAGCATGCAGCTCGTGCGATCGCTGCGACGGGACGAGCTTGCTCGACGCCATGGCCATGCCCCGCTCGTGAGTCCAAAAGGCGACTGCACGAGCGACGGGTGTGAGCGCACGTATGCGGGACCAAAAGGAGCCCCAGCACTTCTTTTGATCCGCCTTTGCCAGCACAGCACAGCCTCTGAATCCTCTGATTGATTTTATCTGAAAGCAAAGGTGCATCGTCTACTGCAGAGCTGAAGATGCGCCATTGTTATGTAGCACTGGCAGTCTCTGCACCTCGCAGACAGGCCTGCAGATACCGTTTGTATAACAGTCTGAGCATTTGCAAGCATCCTGTGCTCTTCTCAGCTGTCCTCTGAAGTCAAATACAGTTACGTTTACATACAGAGATCAGATCAGGGGTAGACAATATATAGTACAATACACATGTTTCTGCAATCTGAGACGTACAGAGGCTTTCGCCGGTCCGTCTTTTGGTCATGGGATTCCAAAGCTGCCTGTGAGACGAGACCATGGCCTTTTCTTCTGCTGTGGTGACCAAAGTGCATGCAATGTTGAATCAGCAAAGCTGTATTCTGAAAGCCGGGGCTCCATGCACCTCTTGCATTGGATTCAGTCCTCGACGCCATCTGCACCGTTCGATCGGAACCGGAGTCTGCATCTCTGAATCTTGACCGGCCAATAGTTTATTTAAGGATGAAATTCATTTCGAGCCCTCAAAGTCGCTTTCTTTTCTCTCCCTCTTTTCTTGAGAAAAAAGATGAGGTTTTTTCACCCCTCCTGGAAAGCCAAGGACTCCTCAAGATCTACCCTCTGACAAAAGAGCAGCCGCAAAAACTGCAGCCATCGCCGGTGTCTGTAGTAGTACGTACTGTCTGATACCAGAATTTTCTCCATCCAGCCATTCAGCAAAAGAAATAAGACAAACAAATACGCCGAGTGAGCGCATCACATTCACAGATCACAGACACAGCAGCAGAATGCAAAAAAACAAACACAAAAAAAAAATTGGATGTCCGGTTGTGGGGGCTACAAGGTCATGGCCTCATTTGTAGGCATGGCATGGCATGGCATGGCCTGCCACAGATCATCAGGTATTGGTGCCGTGCAGCACCCCCATGCCATGGCCATATGCAGCACCCCCTGTCTGTGTGCCTGCTCTTGGAGTTGGAGGTCCATGGTCCATGTCCATGACATGTTGCCGTTTCACCTCAGCCAGCTTGCACATTGGTTGCTAGCTGTACTGGGTCTGGGTGGGTAACTCCCTTCCAGAAACACCGAAAAGAAGGAACAAAGGATATGACAAATTGCCCCTGTTAATGGGTACTAGCACAATGATTCCCATTAGCCACTACTATTGACCACTATTCTAAATGCTGTTGAACAACAATGATGGGGGTTGGTTTAACTCTCTCTGGCTCTCTCTATATATATTGTGTTATTCTTCCTAGGGGGCAGGGAGTTTGCAACTTTGCATAGACTGGTGTCCTGCATATTCTCAGGTTGTGGATATTGTATTCTATATATAGATCAGTTCAAAATGTTAATTCCCCCATCTTAAACGAAAGCATGTTGGAGATGCTCTTATTAGCATGCATCTAGCTTAGCTAGCAGGAGAATTACAATGACTCTCTATGTATTGTCCAGATCAAACTTATAGTAACAGGTTGAAAAGCAGAGTGCTCAAACATGATTGAGCGAGCAATTCTTGTTGGGGAGGAATAAATAATCTGCAAAGTTGAGTCATATTCCTTGCAGTGCATGTCTACTTCCTATGCTTTTTATGACTGTAGCGAGCACCTAACCTATTCAGTTATATACTTTCAACAATCATGTGATGATGATGTACAGTCATTTGTTTGACATTGTGCGTTCATTGGCAAGGGAATTTTCTGTGTCAGACAACCATTTACCCTACTGTGGCTGAGACCTTTTTGTCACAAAGCGACAGACCATATGTCATAACAAAAAATATATGAGCCTGTTTAGTTGCTCCTCCCACCCAAAAAGCAAACCCAAAAAGTGCTACAGTACCTGTCACATCAAATCTTGCGACACATGCATGGAGTACTAAATGTAGACGAAAGAAAAAACTAATTACACAGTTTGTCTGTAAATGTCGAGACGAATCTTTTGAGTCTAGTTAGTCTATAATTGGATAAATTTTACCAAATAACAACAAAAAGTGCTACAGTAGCCGAACCCAAACTTTTTCACCATCTAAACACACCCTATATATGCCAGTCTAACCAACTGCAATCTCTGATCTGACTGAGAATAACAGTGCAGGAACACAGTGCTAAACCATACAGTACATCTCAGCAGCAGGTAAGGTAAAACACATAAGCTCTTTCTTTAGTTTTTACTCTCTTCTCAAGCTAATTCAAATGGCAAAAATCTTTATTGACGCACAAACAAGAAAGAAGAGATACAAACAATTAGCAAGGGCCCCCCAAAAGCCCATGCTTTGGACACTGTTAGCCCTGGAGATGGACAAATATTTCCCTCCAGAGCAGCACCACACTAGCTAGGGGCATATCCATGTGCCTCCCCATCACAGCAAAGCATGCCCCCCTCAGCAGAAGCATCAACAAAATACAAACCACTCGGAAACAAACCATTTTTGCCCTCATGAATATGAACAGAACTTTGCAGGCAGGGCTGCATCTTGGCAGGAGCCCTGACCGCCCGGCCCTTTGACCACCTCATTTAAGTATTTAACCCTACCAATCATCACCCATCCACCGCAACTCGTTGCCTCTTCCCCCCTCTCCTTCTCCATCTGCCGCCATGGCTTCCTCGCTGACCAATCAATGGTTCCTCTCTGCAGCTCTGCGTCGGGGTTGAAGAAGCCCCCACAAAGTGTTGCACAGAGAAACAGCATACTGACTGGCGGTGCAGAGGCCAGAGGCCGCCATGATGGCTGGGCCGATCGAGCAGGCAGAGCCCCCACTACAGAGGCGTAGAGATCCAGCCCCAAAAGAAGAGAACAAATGGCAAAAGGAAAAAAGAAAGAAAGAATCACAAAGAAAAAACGACAAGAAACTGCAAAGAAATCGATCAAACCCTGTTAATCTGCCAAAAAAAACATGTAAATAATGCTATCTACTTGCGTCCTTCAGTGTTTCACGTGGCCGTCGTCGGCGACCTCTTCCTCCTCTTGGCCGGGGGAGGCGAGGAGGTGGAGGAGGAGTGCGAGGACAGCACCTCATCCGAGCAGCACAGGTTCACTGCTGCTATGGTCGTGCTGGCGACCCTTGTCTGGACGTTGCCTGTCACCAGCTGCCGCATCAGTGTGTAGCAGCTGCTGATCCCTTCCTGGAGCCAAAAACAAAATGTCAGTATATACTTCCAAATTGTAAAGTTACAAATGTCGTAATACTAGTTCTTGTATGGAGTAGTACCTCTGCAAGGCCGATGCACCAGCTGACGGCAGCCCCAGGGCTGACGGACTCCAGCGACGGCGTCTCACCGGTGGCACAGAGCACGGCCGCTGCCGCCATTGATGACGGGCAGTGGTCCAAGAACTCGATGTCTGTGGCAGCAGTTCACAGTTTCGCCGTTAGTACATTGGAGGTTGGAACTGACAGGAGCAGTGCATTATATGGCTGTGTTTAGTTTCTAAATTCGGAGTGCCAAAATTCACTGTAGTGACACTGTAGCATTTCGTTTGTATTTGGTAATAATTGTCCAACCGTTGACTAATTAGGCTCAAAACGTTCGTCTCGCAAAGTACAACCAAACTGTACAATTAGTTTTCGATTTTATCCACATTTAGTACTTCATACATGTATCGCAAGTTTGATGTGATGGGGATTTTTTTTTTGCATAGTGCACTTTTCAATAGAACTAAACACAACATATATATATATATATATATATATATATATATATATATATATATATATATATATATATATATATATATATATATATATATATATATATATATATCAAAGAGCAGTGCATTATATATTACCATGCATTGCAGCCAGAATCACTTGCGTGGCCCGGGCAATGAGGCACCTGGTGTGCCTCCCTCCCGGATCGACCTTGCACGCGAAGAAGTCGATGAAGGTGAAGGGAGTAACCGACCGGAGCCGCCAGTTGAGCGCCGTCAGGACGATGAGCTCCATCCGGCCGACCGTCCCGGGGTCGAAGTCGTATCTGCTGGTGCCCTCCACCTGCAATGCAACTCAATGCACAATGTTCATCAATCTTAATTAAGAGGTCATGAGTACTGGGATTAAACGTGTAACCATAGTGGTGGTGGCATGCATGGCAAGTACTAGTGTGTCCTAATTGCCTTGCCTGTAGGTCCAGGAGGGAGGGCACGAGGGTCTCCTCCATCTTGGCAGCCAGGGAGAGGCAGGTCACGGCCAGCAGCTGCATCGCCCACCCGTCCTCCTGCTGCGTGCATTCATGCACAAACGCCCAAAAAACACCGCAATGAATATGCTGGAGCAAGGATCCACGAAACCAGGACAGATCATGCATGTTCTATATTCTTGCATTGCATGTCCTGTTCTTTTATTATGTGAAACATGATAAAATCTCAAACTTTAAATTCCGAAATTATTTGTTTGTTGGCATGGAAGCAAGGACACCAAGCTAAGCTAGGTCATATAGGGCCATCAATATTTTGATAAGGATGTTCACATGGTCATCACAGAGAGAGGTGGTCATGCATTTCTGAAGACCACATACATTGATTGTTATTACCTACTACTACATATTCAGGAGTCCTCATAAGAGTTATTATGCTATAACATGAGATGGAGGACATCAGGAGCTAGTAGCAAGTTAGACAAGAAACACTGTTACATTAGCACTCTAACCAACCATTACTGTTGAGAACAAGCACAGAGTATGTACGGCTTTGAAAAAGATATGTTATTACTTCCAACAAAGGTTGGTGAGGTCTTCAGTTTCAGTCAAAGCAGAGTCTGGATAGGATAACCCTCTATTATCTTAGTGTAAATCCCTGAAGTTTCAGAGGGTGACCTCAGCATGGCATGGCCCATGCTTGCTTGCTTTTACAGTGGAGTCCTAGTATATAGGAGTATATTCTATGGTTGATTGTTTCATCTAAACATACCCCTACGTACACATAAAAATCCAAGAGCATGTGTTCAGTTCAGGAAAACAGCAGCAGCAGACAGCACAAGGCAACAAAAGTCAGAAAAATAATGCTGCAGTTTCAACTAGAGCAGGTGCTGCATAGACTTGGTGCCTACAGTGAGAGATGCATGCGTGAGCAAGACCACTTTGCAGTGTTTACAGCTAGCTTGCAGCAGCTTGTGTTCTTTTCCTCTCCTTTGGTTCAGATCGGAATGAATTTAGATAAACTACTCCTACCGCCACACCTCCAGGAAACCCCACAGCTAGCGCACAGTCACAGTTGCAAGTCTCGCTCACAGGCAGGGCCATGGATGGATGGAATAAAAATGTGGATAGAATGGGACGAGGTGATGGATGGCGAGGCACAATGATAAGGTGTGTTCCACACACGATGATAAAAGCGTCAGGCAGGCTGCTCTTGCGCTAAAGCATGGCTGCAAAGGCAAAAGACCCCCTCTCTGTCTTGAGTGCATAAACAAAATCCCTTGCCCCTGTAGCTGCCCCCCTTCATTCCGTTTAGGGGTAGGAAGGTAATTAGACGGATGCTTATAATTGATTAGACGGACACGCTCCTCCCAATCCTTTCTTTTTCCACACCAACATCAGCACTAGTGCACTTTGAGCATCAACTTCCCACTGACAGCCACCACACGCAAACACACTATGTGTGTGTGTGTGTGACACCATATATTTCCACGGCCACCACCATGCTCATATGAAAAAAGAATTATGGTGCTCATGTGTTGCTAGCTGATGATATTTATAAGGATGTAATTTATTTAGTAAATAGTGTGTCGTGTGTGGCGAAAAGAGAGATGGCGGCTGCGGCGGTGGGGGCCACAAGACAAGGAGCTTACCGGCAAACGGTGGAGGGAGAGGAACCGGTCCATGTAGTTGACGGCGAGGTAGGCTGTCAATGGAACAAATCCATAGTACTCTTGCACCTGATGGCGATGAAGAAGAAGAGAGAGATAACAACACATACGTATATAAGATGAGATTGCTTACTGAGCTAATATATACATGCATCTTCGTTCTACAAACTAATAAGACTCTTCGTTTCAAAAAAACAAACTAATAAGACTCGAAGAGCATGGTGACACATATGGAGAGAGCGAGAAAGCTAGCATGCATGGAATCCATGGTGCAGCGTCTAATCTAAACGCATGCAGTTGCAACTTGCAAGTCTAATCTAAAAGCATATGTATGGCCTCGCGACAGATCGCGTCACCTTGAGAATCCATGCAACCGACTCGGCCCTGACGGCCGGGTCGATGGACCTGGACCGGAGCCTGTCGGGGTAGTCCGGCCTCGGCGAGTACTGGGACTCGCCGCCGATGAGCTCGGCGATGGAGGCCGCCGACTCCTCCTCGACGACCGCGGAGCAGCACCCGTCATCGTCGTCGTCGTCGCCGCCGTCCCCGGCGGCGGCGCACAAGGTGCTGCCGGAGGCGCCGAAGACGAAGGCGGCTGCGGCATCCTCGGCGCAGAGGAGGTAGGCGTCGTCCGGCATGCCGCCGGCCTGGCGGTGGGTCCCGTCGTCACTGGGCGGCGTTCACTGGGCGGCGTCCATTGCTGTCGTGCCCGAGGGGAGCTAGTGGGCGGCGTGGGTGGTGGCGCAGAGATGACTTGCAGCGAAGTGGATAGTAGTAGGCAGCGTAGCGTCAGATGTGTGTGAGTGATCGATGTGAGAGACTTACTACTGGTAGTAGAGGATATCTATATAAAAACTACTAGCTCGCCTAGCTACAGCCACTACACTACTGGTACTACTTACTATACTAGCTTAGCTAAGCTATCGTATGTGTGCTGTGTATATATATATGGAAGTGCTCACCATGCATGACAGACAGCATGTATATATGGTGAGATTTTGTACGAATTTATCCTTGCGCAGTTTGTGCCGTACTCGCTTTGTATATCTGTCAGTTTTTCTTTCTGAGAAATAACTTTGATTAAATATATATTAAAAATATTAATATTTATGGTACATAATTAGTATCATTGGAAGGATCTTTAAATTTAGTTTTTTAATAAATTTATTTAGAGATATAAATGTTACATGAATTTTTTATAAATTAAGTCAAACATATGATACGTACACTAACAACGACAATTATTTAAGGAGGGAGGGAGCATGTGTGGTAAAAAGAAAATCGATCGGCCGCATGATGGACGGATAATATAAGTAGTGAATGATTGGTAAAAGGAACCGTCTCATCATCCCCTCTTATACATGTGCACCAGCCATCCTCTTCCTCTCCCGAGAATTTGCCGACCAGAGGCCCCACATGGCAGTGACGACGCGGTCAATGACAGTTCTGAAAGAGAATGGGGACCCAGACCCAGTGGTGAATTCGCCGTTAATCCTTTCTTTCCCAGACGTTGATTTTCGCGAGCGTGACGGCTGCCTAGCTCTTGCGACTTTGATGGTCGTCGTCTGGTTGGTCACATACACGGAACAGCATTCTCAGACGACACAAAATTAGGCTTCTTCTCTCATAGCTCCCAAGAATGTGACATGTTGTTGGGCCCAGAGGTGTAAGTGTCTAGGGTTGGCATGCCTGCAGGCTGCAGCGCGGCGGCCATGACCATGATTGGAGCACGGATGGTCAAGATCTACTCGAGCCAGGGGGGGCGATCCGATCTGATCCATCGTCTGTTGGGCTTGTCGATACGGCCTACTGCTCATACTATAGGAGCAGAGGAGCAGTACTAGTACCGATGCATCATATCCGTCCGTCCGATCGGCCCGGGCTGAGGAAGAGAGAAGGATAAGACACAGTCACAGCTCACAAACAACAGGGTGGGGAAATGGGGAATGATATGCTTTGCTGGCTCGCCGTGTCGTGTACATACATGGCAGCAGCATGGGAAACAAGGCCTCCGATCCGTGTACGCCTGCGGCCTGCCTCTGCACAGCACACAGCACACGTCCTCATCAGTTCCTCACGCCGATCCGATCCTCACGGATTTCATATGAGCAGCTCAGCTGTAATTCAAGTGTATGACAGTATGTACAGATACACTGAATGACCGATCGGGTAGCTTTGATTGCGTATGTATGCGGTATGCCCGCGCAATCGTATGACTGATGGTGTGGACCAACCAAGGAGTATTCATACCTTTTTTCCTTCCTAGAAAGAAAGATGTCCACTTATTGGCAAATGTTTGTCCCAAAAAGAAATACGGGATGAAATGAAAGTGCACCAGGCAACCCATTTACAGCTACTGTAGATCCACATCCATACGAACGGACGGAGTGGTCACCATATATACGGACACACAGGTACCTTGTCGGGATTCAGGTATGCTTGCCAATTTATGACTCTGCAATGTACAACGAACCAGACGCGTATCTTACATATAGATAGAAGCCTGTACAAATAAATTCACGTGCCCTACCACCACGTACCAAGAAGGCAAGAACGAATCATCGTAGATTCAAACATAGCCCCCTTGTTCGGCTGAGCTTATCAACACGGCTTATCAGCCGTGGAACAGTGTTTTTCTCTCACAACAAATCAGCCACAGCCGGCTTATAAGCCAAAAAACAGTCTGCCGAACAGGGCCAGCGTAGCCGGGCATGAATTGCAGCCAACTCTGGCCGTCGATCTCCGAGAACCGATCATCGACGGCACAGATGCGAAGAATAGACAAGGAAAAAGTGTGAGGACCATACCTGCACGTATATCTTACCGTCACGTACACGGGCCCGGGCCGCCATTAGAACTGCTCACGGGCCACGGCACGCCACGCCATCTCCAGACACCAGAGCTGGCCAACACGACAGCCACCCGCCATAACTCACTCCATGGATCGTGAAGCTCCGATCCGGCCAACGCACGGCCGATCCGTCAGGCAGAGGCAGGGCAGCCATTTTCACAGAGAGACGCCCCCGCTGCTTCCTCGACCTCGCATCATTCAGCTTCAGGCCCTTTGAATGTCATGGACCCGGACCGCCAGAGCCAGACTGCCAACCCATCCTTCCGCCACCGTGGCACCGCATCAACGTTGAAGCGGACGCCATGGTCTGCAAATCTCCGGCTCCATCTCCATCGAGTGAACTGAACACGACCCTTTTGCAGTTTTGATGGGCAGGCGTTGACCCGGTCAGCGGCTGTCCGTCCGTCCTGGTCCTGCGAGGGGCAGCATCATCCACAGTGAGTTAAGTGAGGACCTGTGAATGATGTCACCGGGATTCCCGTGCTTACGTCGCAGCAAGGAGTGACTTCAATTTTGCGTTGGTGGCAGCCGCCATCTGCAACTGCAAGCTTGCGATTCTTGTGACCTGCGTGCAAACGTGAGATGGCAAAGGATCAAGTGGTCACAGTGGTAATGGCACAATAGCCTGCCCTACCTGACACATTGGTAAATATAGTGTGTGCAACTAGTTGCTGGAAAAGTTTCAATCATGCGGGGGGGGGGGGGGGGGGGGGGGGATCACGCCTTCATCAGAACAAGCGGGGCCAAAATTATGTTACACAAGAGCTTGGAATGCCTAGTCTAGAGTTCTACACCTCTCAAGTGTACAGTCAAATGGTGAAAGATGAAAGGTTCAGGCACACCCAACAAGAACTAGTGCTAGTATTCTCCAGTCCAGGCCTTCCAATCATTGTCGATGTTCTTTTCAGCCCATGCTATGGCTGCCCGTGCCGCTTGAGGTGCGCCGGGGAGCCCCCTCTCTTTGATCTCACCCTTCATGTCCAGGAATGGGTGAACCAGGAGCGTCCCAGGTCCACAGTAATCATTCTCCAAGAATGTCCCTAAGATCTGGGGGTGAGGGTAGCCATATGTCAGTGCTTTGCTATAGTTTTAACTCGTGTACAGGTGCAGTGTTATCATATCTAGTAAGATGAAGTTGTTCTGTTGCCTAGATAAAAAATTGAGGAAGATCTGAACACACACACAAACAGTTCAATGATTTAATCTAAATTAGGCTGCAATAATTGGTGAAACTTCTCACATGAATACCATAGTTATTACTATACCATTAACTTACAAACAGTTGCCTGAATTTACATGCCTAACACCATATAATTTGCATGCTTCACTGTCTATGTAATATTGTAATCTGCATAAGGTCTTCTACTCTAGCACAGTTTGATGGAAGCTAAGCAAAGACTTTTTGGACTGCACTAAACCGCTAATATCTAGTACAGAAGTATAAGGAACATATTATGCATACAATTCTGAACTTTGCACAGTTTGATGGAAGCTAAGCAAAGACTTTTTGGACTGCACTAAACCGCTAATATCTAGCACAGAAGTATAAGGAACATATTATGCATACAATTATGAACTTTGCACAGTTTGATGGAAGCTAAGCAAAGACTTTTTGGACTGCACTAAACCGCTAATATCTAGTACAGAAGTATAAGGAACATATTATGCATACAATTCTGAACTGCGAACTGTCATGGACAAACATTTTGCATTCTTCAGAGACGATACACCGACTTTTCATGCCTCATTCCACAATTAATTCAGGAGATCTCCTCTAAGGTCCTCACTAATTTCCCAAACACATTCGTTCAATTCAATGCTAATTCGTGCAAGCAAACTTTGTGATTCCAACTCCCGACTCGATTCAATTCATATAAAGCAAGAGCTCTCGCCATTAGTAAGAATTAAACCAACTATGCACATGGAATTCAAGAATTGGATACATGCCTCGGTGCAGATGTCAACGATCTCCTCGACATGGTCCCCGAAGTAGTCCTCTTTCTTCTGCTCCAGCCGCCACGCCATGTGCTCTCTGAACTTGCTCGTCTCCTGAAGCACTCCCCAAAAGAATGTTAGCCATCAGAAAACTAACCGCAGCAGCACCAGAAGTCTTGGTTCCGACTCGGTAGGAGGAAGGGGAAGGGGGTGAGAGGCTGACCTGCTCGGCAAACTCAGGGATGGGGTCTGGGAATTTGTAGTCCTCGTACCCCGCGTTCTTGGCGCGGCGGCACACGAACTTCCCCGGGCACGGCCGGCGGCTGCGCTGCCGGAGCCCCATCGACGGCGAGCGCTGCACTGGGGAGACCGACTGCGCGGGCGAGAAGGAGCGGGGAGCCAGGAATTGAGGGTTCAAGGCAGCGGCCGCGGTCACCCATGCCCTCGTCGCCATCGCCGGTGAGCGCCCGTGGTCGCCTCACTGGGTTCGTCTTTCGCTTTGGCTGTCCCCGAGGCACGGTTTGCACTCCTTATCTGTTCGGGGCGTTCCCGTGCCGAGATGTCTGTTGGGCTGTGCCGTCAGATCCCGAAAGGAAGGCTGGGATTGCGTCATTCGGCTACGGTAACCTTTCTGGAGAAAAATTCACGAGCGGTCCCTGAAGTTGGCAGCGGGTGTCACTTGGGTCCCCGAACTTTGAATAGTGTATTTCTGGGTCCCTGAACTTGGCTTCAGGTGTCATCTAGGTCCCTGAACTTGGCTTTAGGTGTCACTTAGGTCCCCGAACTTTGAACAGTGTATTCTGGGTCCCTGAACTTGGCTTTGGGTGTCATCTGGGTCCCTGAACTTGGCTTCGGGTGTCATCTAGTCCCAATGCTGACGTGGCGCGGTCCTACATGTGGGGCCCACATGTCAGTCGATTATATTTCTATTTCGGGGGTACTGTAGCTATAATTTCTAAAATATTCCAAAAATTGTATCTTTTTCATATAATCTCGAATGAAGATGATTTTTATATGAAAAATGTAGCTCTCGACGAGATCTACAACTTTCTAGTTTTGAGTTTTTTAAATTTGAGATCATTAAAATGCTTAAAAAAATTAAACAAATTTTCAGCAGTATATTAATCGCGTACCAGCGCTTGTCGTATTGGAAAAATCATATCTTTTTTATATGCTGTCAAATGGAGATGATTTTTATATGAAAGTTGTAGTTTTGAGTTTTTTAATTTGAGGTCGCTAAAATGCTCAAAAAAATTAAACCAATTTTCAGGAATTAATATACTGTTGAAAATTTGTTTAATTTTTTTGAGCATTTTAGCGACCTCAAATTAAAAAACTCAAAACTAGAAAGTTGTAGATCTCGTCGAGAGCTACATTTTTCATATAAAAATCATCTTCATCCGAGATCATATTAAACCAATTTGAGATCTGTTGAAAAAATTAAACCAATTTTCAACAGTATATTAATTCCTGAAAATTGGTTTAATTTTTTTGAGTATTTTAGCGACCTCAAATTAAAAAACTCAAAACTAGAAAGTCGCAGATCTCATCGAGAGCTACAACTTTCATATAGAAATCATCTCCATTTGACAGCATATAAAAAAGATATGATTTTTCCAATGTGACAAGCGCTTGTACGCGATTAATATACTGCTGAAAATTTGTTTAATTTTTTAAACATTTTAATGATCTCAAATTAAAAAACTCAAAACTAGAAAGTTGTAGATCTCGTCGAGAGCTACATTTTTCATATAAAAATCATCTTCATCCGAGATCATATGAAAAAGATACAATTTTTGGAATATTTTAGAAATTATAACTACAGTACCCCCGAAATAGAAATATAATCGACTGACATGTGGGCCCCACATGTAGGACCGCGCCACGTCAGCATTGGGACCTAGATGACACCCGAAGCCAAGTTCAGGGACCCAGATGACACCCAAAGCCAAGTTCAGGGACCCAGAATACACTGTTCAAAGTTCGGGGACCTAAGTGACACCTAAAGCCAAGTTCAGGGACCTAGATGACACCTGAAGCCAAGTTCAGGGACCTAGAAATACACTGTTCAAAGTTCGGGGACCCAAGTGACACCCGCTGCCAACTTCAGGGACCGCTGGTGAATTTTTCTCACCTTTCTGCGATAGCTGGCCACTTTGGCTCTTGAGCATTTGGGGCTTTGGGCAACGGCATGCCCAGCGCCCAGATGCAGAAATCATATAGGCTGTTTGCTTGAGCTTTTAGCCGCTTATTTTCAAACAGTCAGTAGCGTTTTTCTCTCATAACAAATTAGCCAACAGTATTTTCAGCCGCTTATTTTTAGCCCAAGCGAACAGGCTGCGTCCCCCCCCCCTATTCTACCTGATTCGACTGTGACGATTGACAAGAGCATGAGATGGCGATGCGGACCGCGCTGGCCTCCCTCCTCGTGAGCCTGTGCACCCTCGCGGCCTTGCGACGACTAGCGGCATGCGCCCCCTTAGCGACGAGAAGGGTCGCGTGCTCAGCGAGGAGGAGCATGTCAAGGAGAGTGTCTACATCCAGGTCCAAAACCTGAACCCCTGTTCCCCGCCCATGTCCCCGTTCCCCACCGTGCCCCTATCCCGAAGAGCACGAACCACTTGAAGTGCAACATCGTAAATTATGTAAACTATGTAGTGCAACATCGAAGTATAATACTGCAACATCGCAAACTATGTAATGAAAATATGTACCGCAACATCTCAAACAGTAGTACTATAGCATCTCAAACAATAGCACTACAACATCGCAAAAATCAACCATGAAACATGAAAATGGAAACATCTCAAATCACCTTTTCAGTGCTGCAACATTTGAAAAAAGTAATTTCAACAATTAAATTCGCTTGCCACAACACGTAGAAAAAGTTAAAACTCACAAGTTGCAACATTAGGGGAAAATACAATCCCAACATTAAAACTCCATTTCTGCAACACATAAATCATCCTATTGCAACATTCAAAAATCATCTATTGCAATATCCCAAAAATCCTCTTGCAACACGGAGAAACAGTAAAACAGGCTGCCTTAGCCCTGGTCCATCGCCTTCGAGCTCGTCGAAGAAAGGAGGAAATAGGATCCCAGAGCTCGCTGGAATCTTAGCCATCACCGCGTCCCTCGGATCTAGAGAATAAGGAGGAGGAGGGCTCAGATCCAGAGGAGAAACAACCTACCTCGTCGGAGCCGCCGCCACTGTTGTCGTCCTCGTCTCCGATGGAGGAAGCGAGAGCCGGGTCGCTGGGAACGCGGGGTCACAATGGAGGCCGCGAAGGGGAAGGGAGAGAGGGAGCGCGGGTGGGGCGTCAGTGAGCTGGGCACGAGCACGGCATCCACGAGCACATCGTGGACTGGAGCAAGCGCGTCGCGGCACTGAGTTAGAAGCACGTCAGTGAGTTTAGAGTGCATCGCGGACGTGTGTGGTGCGCGGCGTCCCGATAAGTTGATAAGGACAGACGCGAGTATGAGAGTATGCAGGGATTGCAAAATGCACTCGAACACAAATCCGCCCAGTCTTGTAACTTGTGCAGGGATTAACGATCATAACACACATTTTATTTTGTTGAACTTAGCTCAACAAATGCCACGTCTGTTATAATGCGCAGCAGAATGCACTCCCAGGCGGTAAATAAAATCAGGCAATGCTCATTCATCACGATTCACCATGGAATGCCGGTGCCACTTTGTTTGCGGCTAGGCCATAAAAAACAGAAATGTTATTTGCCAATCAAAGTTAACCTAGTTTATTTTATTTTTACACGGTACCGTTGATCACCAAAAACACGAAGTGATAGAATGCCAGTTTATGCTGATGGATCACTTCCCGGAACAACTATGCCCCCCACATGATTGTGTTTTCCTTCATTTTGTGCTTGTTGCCAACACAGCAAGCTCGTAGCTGCAAGCTGCAGGACAATGACACAAACATCAGTCAGCATCTGTTAAACACAACAATCAGATCAATACTACTTCTGATGCAAAAGGCAGCATTGGTGAAATGAAGTAAGCATTCCATTTTTGCTCACTTCAGAAGAATTGTTCACATTCAGCTTTCTGATGAGGAGATGCGTTATGACAATTCATTTTTTAAAAAAAAAAATCTAAAAAACGCCATATGTTTGAAATTGAGGGAGTATAGAGGATAACGCTGAAACCTACTACTTACAGTCTTGAACTAACTGCAGGTACTATGACCAATCTATCAATTAATTAGTCTAGAAGAAAAAACATAGCAAAACCTCATGCTGGGCATGCAGAATGCTAAAATGCACAATAGTATTCTGATGTAATGTCCACACATTCTGCCGCTATGGTATCCAACTAATAGTAATATGGATACCCAAAGAAAAAAATGCCTTCTGATAGTATTATATCCCAGTGTTCGTAAATGGAACTGGGCGATAACTGATAAGCATTGGTCATAGACCAGAAACAACTTTGGCCACTGCCAGGTGGTAACTAATCACACATACCAGAGACTGAGAAATAAAATGCCAACCTACCAAAAAAACTTAACATCAGAAACTAGCAAAAGAATCTGTTGGTAGTGGAAATCTCAATATAGGAAAATATATTGGATATTCAATTAATCAAGAGAATGGAATTCAGTAACTTGTGTATCGAATTGTAAAGTAAGAAATATACTAGGCACAACTTTAACTACATCCTTGTATCACAGAAATAATAAGAAAAAAAATGCAGCTAACAAAATAGTAGGTATACACCAGTAGGAGAAGCAGTCAGCATGAATTCACATGGCGCATCAATAAGTGTACAGTACAGACCCCCAAAGATTTAAAGAGCTGAAACCAAAATCAAGACATACCAAGTACAACAGCAAAAGTGAGAGCATTCCCAATTTTGGAGACCTGTTTCACACTGTTCTTGTATGATTTGAACCTCTTCAAAGCAACATCCTCCTCCAAAAGCTGCCAAATAGCATGCAATGTTAAAATACTAAAGATGAGAAATAACATGCTTCATGAATCAAGATAGTAAAACTAAAAAAACACACATATAACAAAGAAACTCAGACAAAAAAAAATATGACAATGAAACAGCGGCATGGTGTATTAATAAACTAAATACTCATTCCAAGGTGAAACATGAAATATTTAGTAGCAGAAACAACAACATTGCACAACCTTGATCTGGACCTCTTGTATCTGAATGGTTGAGTCCAACATAATTGTGAAAGCCCAATACATGAAGACATAGAACGCGATCAAAAGCCACATAGAAATATGATATTCACAAAAGACCCAGGGTATAAGTACTGAAACCCTCCATCAAATGTACTCCCTCGCATCCCAAATTACAAGACATTTTGGCTTTTCTATATACATTACTTTTACTATGTATCTAGACATAGTGTATATCTAAGTGCATAGCAAAAGTAATGTATCTAGGAAAGCTAAAAGGTCTTATAATTTGGAATGGAGGGAGTATATACTGGTTTCACTGCCTTTTAAAAGAGATGCAAACTTCAACATGATAAAGAACACTGTAGGCAGTAAGATATCAACTTCTCAGCATCAGAATTATGAAATAGACAATATCAGCACTTATGAAGCTACAGCCTACAGTGACTATAAACACAACGCAAGAGATGGAGTATAACACCTATGCCCCATATCCATCTGAATGATTCACAAAGTATAAGCACACCAAGACACTACCCCCATTTAATCCAGATGATCCGATGCATCTACTATCGTGTATGGCTTGCCTCAGTCCAGCAAAGGCCACATTTGGACGATCCTCATATACTAATGGCAGGGATTGCAACCCTAGCAACCATAACCAAAGCAACGCAAAGCGCCTCGAAGTCAGCCATCCTAGGCCAGAGCCCAGCCGCAACTTCTCTAGCGATGCTCCCGTCCCACGATGACCAGCACCCACCTCGCGCTTACAGGAAACCTCCCAATCACGGCACCTACGCCCACCCGTCCCACCCAGATCGAGCCGACGCAGCTCGCACCACGGCGAGTGCAGATCAGACCTAGAGGCGCGATCTAACTCGACAAACCCACGAGTCACGACCAGAATCCCTTCTCCCACCACCAGAATCCCTTCTCCCACCAGTCCACCACACGAACCCGCGATCGAAGTACCGAATCAAGGAGGAGACGGCGAGAGAGTGGGGGCAAGCGCTTACCGCTTTCTCGCGAGCGCCGAGCTCGACGTGGTAGCCGCGGCTGGGCTGGAGGCGGTGGTGCGGCGGCGGCGGCGCGGAGCGGAGGCGGGAGCGGAGGGAGGAGAGGAAGGCGGGCTGGGCCATGGCGGAAGGAAAGAGGAGATGGGAAGGCAGGCAAAGGCGGCCCCGGCGCGGAGCAAGGTTGAGAAGTTGGTGCGAGGAGATCGACGCGACTAGTCCAGGGCTCCAGGCCAAAGGCTATGTGTTTTCTCGGTTTGGTCCCTGAGTCCCCGTGTAATTTTGCGTTAATCCATGTTCGTTGGCTCGTTGCCCAATCTGGTGTGGTGGTGTCTGATCGTAACTGAGCCGTGCGAAACACCGAACTACCGAAGAATGCACCAAGAAGATGCATTCAAATTTAACTGAGTATTGTGGGAGCATCCATTTCCCATGCATAATAACCATCTGGAAGCATATCTGATTCATACACCGAGGTTACCAAATATTATTGTCATTTTTTTTCCTTGGCCAAACTCGCCTATGTAGTTTTAGAGGATACGTTATGTAAACCACAATGAAAACAAGGGGAAGAAAGGTAAGACCTTAAACCGTAACCAGCATGAACAACAGAATGATAGAAGGATCAAATCCTTCAACACAGCTACTAGAGCGAAGCAACGAGATAAGCAACAAGAACATCAGCAGCCTCGGTACAGTAACTGTACAGCCGTACTGGCACAGGATTCAGATTTGATTGCAAATATTATTAACTGCAGAAGATCAGTTGTAGCTTCCGAAAAGCTCAGATTCATTCAGCAAGTAGAAATGCAGAATGACCCGTAATTCGCATCGCTATCTTATTACACACTTTCACAAAGAAGCTCAATACAAAACCAAGCCCCACGCCAATCTGGGCTTACAAACACAAAAATTTTACAACACTTTTTTCTCAATATAAACCATATATAACCGAAGCCGGACGTATAGCACTGCATCGAAAAGAATGATAAATGCGGCCTTAAAATCAGGAAACTGTCAGCACAACGTCCTCTAGGCAGCAGCGACAATGATCCTGATGAGTGACCCCTGTACCAGTCCACTTCAACGTAAATCTGCCACTTGTACAAGATGGTTCTGCAGTCATAGCTTGGCTAGTACCGCGAATGATAAGGCACTGCAGGCTGTATTGCTGTTGCCGCCAATCTCTGGCACTGTGTAGTTACTATCAGCTGTTGTGTCTTCTGTGGGATGAAATAAAGAGACGATGAATGCAGCTGTCTGTTCAATGGTCAGCATGACACTCCTTTTTCACGTTGGAACCTCTATTTGGAGATGGTGTTTTACCACAGCCAGCTAATCTCATCACTGTAGGAGAATTCATATATAACTTTTTGTATCAGCATTGGGGGGAATTATCAATAGTGCATAAATAATGAAAACTTCTGTTTACCTCTCTCCCTCTCAAGTTCCTGGTCCAACTCTTCTTTCCACTTCCTCTGCCTTTCGGTGAAGCTGATGCTGTTAACAGAAATACTTCCAATTAGATCACGCACAGGCCTTGGCACAAAATAAACGAGACTACAAGTGCTTCAGTATTGGTCAGGATTTTGCGGAATAAACTTTCAGTTCAAAACATAGCATGGGCATGGCATTGCAAACAAACCTTGGGCTATCTTGGGCATCAAGATGGAGTTTATCGGCAAACTCATTGAGTTGAGGAGAAGCAATTTCTCTCAAAATTCGGCTGCTCTCTACCACACTGCTTCTTGGAAATTGCTTGCTGCAGCTTTCAGGAGCTGTGTTATTCAAAGTATCGCATGCACCTCCGCGTGTCTTACTTGGAGGTGACTTTCCTCGAGGGGGCAATTTTGGACTAATTGGGAGTTTTCCCTTGGAAGTTTGATCAGCTCCCTGACAACTCCCTCCATGCACAGTGTTGTAGAACTCCTCATACAAAGGTGTTTGTAGCTTTTTCAGGTCAAGAGCCTGCAAGAAAAACAGCAAACAGCATTTAAGCACTAGCAGTGAACAACTGAATTTGTGCAATCTAATAAATACTAATTACCTTCTCCTCAAGAAATGCCTTTATTTTTGACTCTGTAAGTACATCATCATCTTCACAACTTCCCTCAACAGGGAACGTAAAATCATTCTCAGTTATGCTGCTTTCAGCATGTTTGGCCAATTCACCAAATTCCATTGGTTGATGAGAATTTTGCTCTGGGCTTGTGTCAAACTTGTTTTCCCAGTTATCAAATGGTTCTGACATGGGATTATAGCTCTGGAATTGACAGTGGAAAGTCAACAAGGATGTAACATAGTTGATTCAAAGCAAAATTATGGAAAATTCCCAAAACCAGCCCATTTGTTGTATTTTGAGATACTGCCAAAGACATTTTGTTGCAAATGCCCACACCCTAGTCCACTTCATTGCAAAAACCACCCACTATACATGTACATAGAGAATTCTCCCTGTTTTTGCCAATGTGGGGCCACCATGATCCATGGTTGTGGAGTCAAGTTTTTCTGGTGCTTTGATTGTGCTTTATTCATCATGCGCGGCGAAATTTTTTTGCATCCAACAGAAAATCAATGTGACCATGCTTAAGCTTTGCATCTGTGGTTTGTGGAAGCTCTTAAAATGACAGGTTTGTACTTTTAGAAGAATCTAGCTTGGATAAAGACTACATTAGCGGTTGTACAGTCAAGTGATTTTTACAACAAAAAACATGGAGGGCGGTGGAAAAACACCCATATGCACATCACAGATCCATATGCACACCCATATGTGGAAGCAGTACTTTGAAAAGCCAATGGCTCAATAAAAATTCTTACAGATCCAACTGCTGCATAGTCATCCTTGTCAGCAAACTCACACATGTCATCATCATCACAGCTTCCCTCCCATAAGGGCTTGATTTTTGATGATTTATTGGAGTTCATAGTCGACCAGTTGGAAGAATGATTCAAACCCCTGGAAGCAGTTAAATAATTCTTAAAGCTATAGATGGAAAAAAAAAAGAAGAAATAGATGGTGAAGAATCAGGTGAGCACATGAATTACAGAATTGACTTACAAGCCATTTGGCATATCATGTGCAGGAATCTCATTAAAAGAGTCCTGCATCATTGTTTAGATGAAGTTATTAAGTTAAAAAAAGTGAATGGAAGTCCCGAAAAAGAGCAGGAAGCAACATCAGGCATGCTATATCAAACCTTGTGTGCAGCATGATTGAGTGGCTGCAGGTCACCCAATTCTCCAGTGACAAAAGGATGCTACAAAAAAAATGTTTCAAGAAGTCAAATTAGCAGGCACAATCAGCATAGACTTGCTACGATTCAGAATTGGTGCAAATATACCTTTAATAAGTCTGGTGCAGTAGACCTCAGCTCTGGTTCCCTAAAAAGAACAGAGAATCAAGGCACCAGACAAAACATTAGAAAATTGGGTTTTCATTTGCAGGAAGTTTCGAAATACTTTTGGAAGAGATATTAGTTAAGTGAAAGTTATAACAGTAATAGGCATACTTCTGCAGGCACTTCAGCAGAAAATCTTTGGCCTCTGGCGATAGATGTTCAGGTATAGGTGGATGCGACTTTGTGGTTCCAACATGAAATAGAAGAGCAACCTGAAAAGATTTTCTTAGTGCATGGCATAAGAGTTTTCTTGAATTTACTTAGGGTTTATGTGATAAAACTTACCTCTTGATACTGCTGGCTCCATGGTGGTTTGCCAGTGGCCATTTCAATGACTGTGCACCCTACACTCCATATATCCGCAGAGCTGAGAGAATGGAATAGTAAGGGTGGGTGTGCCAAACAAGATTAATAAAAAGAACATGGTTCTGAAGTAGTTTTCTATTTCAAATTACAGTACATTACTTTCTTCCTTGGTAAAGGTAATACATCTGTAACAATGAATCAAAACAGTAGAGGACTCATAAATCTTAAAGTAATAAATACTGTTGCTGTTTCCTGCCACTTTTCTATATTTGGACAACAGAAGTCGCATAACTAGTCATTTAGCAAATTTGATTGGAAGTGATATTCAACTTGTACTGGGGACAATCTATGTAGTTCAGGGAGGACATTTAACATATATAATCCTTACCAGCAATGTTTTTATTCTATCCTGGGAAACTATATATTACACATAGCTTAAAGCAGTACTAATAGTAGCATATTTTCAAATCAGCTCCACGATTTTCTTTACAGAAAATGTATTATGTTTGCAAGATATAAGTGAGGCCTGAACATTCTTAATTCTAAAAAAGATATTGTTGCTGATATGTCATTATAGAAAAACTAAAAAAAATATGCCTTATTTAAATCTGGAAAAGCGATAACCAAGGTAGTGGAAGAGTTTTCAGACATACAAGCTATGTCCACTCCCAACAATGACTTCAGGTGCCATCCAATACGGTGTGCCTTTCATTGTTTTGGCTGCTGTCACAGTAGCCTGACAAAGCATGGCATACTGTTGTAAGTGCATTGACATAGGAAATTAGGGATATCTTGAAGAAAGAAAAAACATGGTGGCATCATATCTTCAAATAAAAAAGATGCAGCAGGAAATCATGTTAATACACAAATGATACAAGAAGTGAGAATGAGTATTGGCAAATGCTGATTGTTCTGACACATTACAACACCAAAGGGCATAATTGTGGCCAGAAGACAAGTAGAAATATGATGATCAGATGGGTATCGTTTGCTATTTGGAAAATAGACCACATCGGCAACAGACCAGACTGCCTATTTTCAGTAATTTAACATTGCCACTACCCACTGATAATAACAAGAAGAAGCACTTTTGTCCCAACCAAATTCGAGCAGGTTAGAGATAAATCCTAGGAGAGCCTCAGCATCCACACTTTGTTTTGCAGGCCTTGCTACAGGCCTACAGTCATATGGTTCCCATGAGATTGTTACATCCTACAGTATTCTAGGATTTCCATGCTTGCTTTGTCTTTCCCCTCCTCACGTGTCAGGAGCTCTTAGCACAGGGTATACCTTTTCCCCTCCTAGCACATGTTTTTATCTCTACTGTATTCAATTGCAACTAGTTTGGCAAAGGGGAAAAAACAGGTGACTCCCTAATCTAGCCTGCATGGGATTTGCTCTTTCATTATTGATGAGATGGAATACTCTAAGTTTCTCTTCTAATTAACCCAGCCTTATTGCCCAAGTTTGGTAACTTCCCTCGATTACAGTTGACCTTAAGAGCACGACTCACTGAGCATATTATTTTGATCTTACCAACTTCGCCACTTGCTTAGATGCCCCAAAATCAGCAAGTTTGATGCACCCTTTATTATCAACAAGAATGTTTGCACCCTGAAATTTGGCAAATTTCCAGGTTCATTAGAATAAGCATTGCAACAGAACAAGCAAGGCCAAAGATCTGCTATTATATATATTAAGGCTTCAATATTCATACCTTTATATCTCTATGTATTATTGCATTGCTATGCAGATACTCCAATCCTTGCAAAATTTGCTTAGTGTATTTCTTAATGACCTGATCAACGGATATAATGGATAAGTTCCTCTTCCACTATGAACTGATCAGCATTGCAAGTCGCACAGTTTGATGATTACTTACAGGCTCTGGGAATGAACCGAGCTTCCCCAAAAGTGACTGAATAGACCCTCCAGGGACAAATTCCAGCAAAATGTTTAGCGTGTCTTCCTCCCGAACAGTCCCAAGATACCTCTTTTCGACCAAACAGAGTAAATCAAACAACTTAGCAATTACCTAATGAAAGCAAAAAAAATTGCATCCACTCACAACGATGTTGGGGTGAGACAGGTTCTTGAGCAGCTTCACTTCTTCTTCGAGCTCTTTAATATGAGCCTAGCCACAAAAGGCACATCGTATCAGAAAACTCACAAAAATCTCATCAAGACTCTAATTCCCTGACAGAGTAAAAAAAAATGCTACTCACTTGGGCCTTCTCCCGTGTCGCGTTGCTCCTGCCGATCAAAACCTGCAATGAGGCACAGGAGCAAGTCATGATCCGAATGCCACCAAAACTTTAAACGGTAAATACATAATAATCCCGCGCGCCGAACCCCCTCACCTGTTTGACAGCGAGGAGCTCGCCCGAGTCCAGGTTCATCCCGAGGTAGACCTGCCCGAACGCACCGGCTCCGATGAGCTCCCCCTTCCGCCACCGGATCGGCGGGTTCTCCTCTCCACCTCCACCTCCGCCGTCGTCCCCACCCCCTCCTCCGCTGCCACCGCCCGACTCGTCGGGCACCGCTGGCAGCATGCGGCGCGGCGGCGAGGGGCTTTTGGTGATGAGACCTAGCAGCCCCATCCCCCGCGACTTTCGGAGGCAAGAGCTGATCCGCACGCCGATCCCCCCGGCCCCCGCGCCGAATGGGCCCGCGGGGGCTTCCGGAGCGGCGGCGGCGGCGGCAGTGGGCCGGAAGGAGATGGAGCGGCGCACCGAGTCAAACAAGTCGTGGAACCCGGTTCCGCCTCCGGCGTCGTCCCGTCGCATGGCTTGGTTCTAGGGCTCCGCGGGCGCGTCCTCGTCCTCGTGGGGCGGCGTCAAGCTGGATCGAATCGAGGAGGGGATCGAATGGGGAACGGAGACGCCCGCTCTCGAGTGCGGGGTTTTGAAATTTTGGGGGTTTGCGGGGCGGCAGAAGGACGGGAATGCCCCTCGCGACCGTTAGCGAGGGAGCATTCCAGAGTGGAGTGGTTCGGCTTTAGCGCGGAAGTGCGTGTGGACGCGTTGATTAATCGGGCGTGAACGCGTCAGAAATGGGTAGCCTTCCAGGTAATCAATCCGTTGACACTGTCAGCCTGTTCGCCTAAGCTTTCAGTTGTTTATTTTTAATTAGCTAGCAGTATTTTTTTCTTACATAAATCAGTTAGTAGTACTTTTAGCCGCTTATTTTTAGCCTAAGCGAACAAGCTTTGGTCTGACTCTACAAAGATTCATAAGGAACAACACATATTTTTGTTAAAATTATTGATTCAACCTTGTGTCAAAACTTTCGAGCGGGATCTAGAGGCTAAAGTTTAGTCCGTGTCACATCGAACATTCGGATGCTAACTAGGAGGGCTAAACATCAGGAGTAGACTAATTAGCAAAACAAATCTATTAAGCCTAATTAATCAATCATTAGCACATATTTACTGTGGCAACGTATTGGCAAATCATGGACTAATTTGGTTTAATAGATTCGTCTCACGAAATAGTCTCAAACTGTACAATTAGTCTATATTTAATACTCTAAATTAGTGTCAAACATCCGATGTGACAGGTTGAAAAACTCATAATGTCATAGGTCCAACAACTTGAATTAATTGATTATAAGAGTTTTACACGAGGCTAGGTATATTGATGGAGCTTAAGAGTAAAGCAATCAAAGATGATTATGTGACTAATTCTGATTTACATGCTACTACCGATCCTATAAAGCATTATCGATTGATGTTGTTGCTCCTCTAGAAGATCATAAGACAATCACCCTGTTCGTTTCGCTGGTTTACTGTGGCTGAAAGTACTGTTCGCTGGTTTGTTGTGAGAGAAAAATACTGCTGGATAGCTGCTGATTCTGCTGATACAGCGAAACAAACAGGGTGAATAAATATTATTGGTCTTAGGGTTGATGCCTTACCTTATGTTTGTCATGGACACTCTACTTTCAAGTTAGTGTGGGGTATGATTTTTTCTTCCATCATATGGTGTCTTTGGAAAACTCATAATGTCATAGGTCCAACAACTTGAATTAACCGATTATAAGAGTTTTACACAAGGCTAGGTATATTGATGGAGTTTAAGAGTAAATCAATCAAAGATGATTATGTGACTAATTCTGATTTACATGCTACTACCGATCCTATAAATACAAGTGTTGTCCACTAGGGCTATTAGGTAAAGCTCTCACTCCAAAAAGTTCCAACTTCTCTAGTGGAATATCGAGGGTGTTTAGTTCCCACCCAAAAACTTTACACCTCATCCCATCGAATATTTGGAGACATGTATGAAGCATTAAATATAGATAAAAAATAACTAATTGCATAGTTTGCATGTATTTTGTGAGACGAATCTTTTAAGCCGAATTAGTCCATAATTGGACACTAATTGTTATAGTTACACATGTGCTACAGCTACAGCCCTCGAACTAAACATGTCCATCATTGTTTGGCTTCAGTTTTTTACTTAGCAGAGAGGTAAAACAACTTCTCATTGAACTCATTTTATATATAACCTCGCCTATCATTATGCTAGGGCAGGATATCGAGCCAACTACGGTTTTTTTCGAGCTTTTTTGAAAATTGGCATAATGTTATTTATCATAGTCTCCTAAATTGTTTGGGCCCAACTTTTCATGCTGAGCTCTGAATCCTTTATTCCTTTCCTCAGCTCTTCTCCGAGTTGGCTGTGTTTAGATCCAAAATTTGGTCCAAAGTTTGTCGTCACATCGAATGTTTAGACATATGCATGGAGCATTAAATATAGATAAAACAAATAACTAATTTCACAGTTAGGTAGAAAATCGCGAGACGAATCTTTCGAACCAAAGTAGTACATGATTAGACACTATTTACCAAATAAAGCCAAAACATGCTACAGTACACTTTTCAGCATTTTCACCCTCGACTAAACACAGCCACATCTGAATCTCTCTCGTGACGACTGACGTCCATAAATGCCCATGTGGTCATACGGGACACTGACACTTCTCGAGCATGCCATACTTCTCCATCGTCCCTACCGATGTCAAACTCAACTGGCACCGACCCTCCTCCCCAAGCACTGCCATGCACCCGCAGGCAGCACGACGAAGTGCCGATGTCGAGAACAGCATGTGATAAGGCAAGGCCATGGCGGCACCTCCTCAGCTCCTCTAGCGCGTGAGGACGACAGGACCTATGAGAGCGAGATGGAGCTGGGGGATGCTCAATTTTTCAGCTCCCCTACAACATTCTAGCTCCAGTTATTAGGCTTCGCGAGACATTAGGTATGAGAAAGTTGTTTTGTGGGAAACCATTTTGGTTGGTGCCATGGTGAAACGGCTCCTCAAGTGGCAGTCGAATCGCTCCAAACACGCCCTTAATTAACATATAGGTTCAGGTAGAAACTTTTGTGATACAAAAATGCTGCTGCAAACCAAATTGAGATTGGAATCTTCATATCACTCAACCTGCTAGAAGTATTTCTGATGCTTTATGTTTTTCACATTGCGATTATGGAAAAAAATACTTCTCAAGAATCTCGAGTTTGGCTAGGTTCATAGAAAAAAGTATCAATATTTATGTTTTCAAATATATTATTTCGTACTTAGTCTAACCATATCTATTACGCATCATAAATATCAATATAATTTTTTATATATTTAGTTAAACTTATATTGTTTGACTCCTCGAAAAGCGAGAGGTACATATTTTTTTACAATGAAGGGAGTCAAACTTAAATTTAGTCATACGAATGATTTTCTAAATCTTTAAATATTATATGTTTCACAATTTTTTTTTTGCTTATTATAGTTCTACTATGTACACATATCAATATTGTAAACATCTTAAATTTGTGATTGGAGAGAGCAGTTGGCTAAAGTTAAAGAATAAAAATTTAGATCATTTTAGTTCACTTTGTGTGGTCTAATGTTTTTGTGAGGTTAGCTAAACTTTAGTCAACACTTTCTCCTGTTTGGAGCCTCAAGAGTTAAAGTGATCTAAAGTTTTAAACTTTAGACCATTAGATCCAAATAGGTCTAAATAAAAAGGTATATTTTTCTCTCTATATTCTAGGAGCCCATTTCATTGCAAGAATGTCTTCTTTTCTTACTTTATTTAGATAAATTTGAAACAAATGCAGATTTTGGAGAAGTGTTTTTTCTTGGAACACCTAGAATCATTTCTTCGTTTTCAACTATGAAGGCAGGAGACTTTGGATTTTGATCATTGGTTAATTTCACTGATTATTGCAAAGTGATTGTGTTTCAATGAAGGAAAGTTTCCAAAGAGGAACTTAAATATTTTTGGAAGATTCTTAATCCCTAATCAATGTGCTCTAAGGAAATATGTGTTTGACTATGTCTTGAACTCTTTTGGCTGAAAATATTCTAACGGGAATTACGTTGTACTCTCTCCGTTCCAAATTATAAGTCGTTTTGACTTTTTCAGTATATCTATTTTGCGTCAAAATGGATTAGATGTGACACAAAAAAATGTGTCGGTGTTCGGACCCGAGGGGGTCCTAAACCAACGAGTAAAATGCTGCGTGTCCCTTTCCTGGATGGTGATGCAAGGAGAACACACGGGGGTTTATCCTGGTTCGGGCAAAAGAAGGCCCTACGTCCAGCGGGGGAGGAGAGGTTTGTATTTCCTTGCACCGAGGTGCTTGTGTAGGGGCTACAAGCTTGTGAGAGAGGGCGACGAGCCCAGGTCTCAAAGGAGAAAAAGAAAGAGTACAAGATGATTGCTTGAGATGTTGATCGCTATGTTGTGTATGTCTGGTTGTCCGTTCTCTTCTCCAGAGCCCTGGCCTACCCTTTTATAGGATGAGAAGAGGCCAGGACGACGGGAGCCTTGAGATGACGTTTTGTCGATCCTGTTGAGGTGGTTGTAGCGACGTGCCTCAGGAATGGGAGGCCATCCTCTGGGATGTGATGTCGTAGGCGTCGAAGTGACCCAGAGCGCCGTGCCATACCGTCCTTCCTTCCCTGTTGCGCCGTGTCGGGGGTCGAGGCCGGGTCGAGGCCAGGTCGAGGCCGAACGGATAAGTCCGAATCCCTGAAATCGTGGTGTACGGACTTTGTCGCATCTTTCCTCGAGGGTAACTAGTGACGCACAGTGTGAGGTAAGGTGGGTACAGTGACGTTTTTCACCTCCCATCACGGGATGGGCGGTTTAAACAGTGAGAACTGACACGGGTATTGTTCCCACGTCGACCATGCGTGTAGCCATGCCGGTAGGTGGTAGTAGGTAGTTGCATTAAATGCTAAGACTTTTGTCCGGGGGTAGGTAAAGACAGGGGGTCGAGCGCCTTGACCCGTGCTCACGCGAGTCGGAGCGCTCCCGGGGGGCGGTCGAGCCCCGCGCGGGTCGGAGCGCGGTCGAGGCCTCCCGTCGAGGGGGCCTCGTGCGAGTCGGAGGCGGGACGCGGTCGAGGCACCCCGTCGAGCCGGCCTCGTACGAGCTGGGCCTGTCGCGTGTTTTTGAAGCGGGCCGTACTTTGTCGTGACTAGGTTACTTTAGTTTATATTATCGTTGAATATGGGTACCCCTATGACATTGGTACCGACAGTAGCCCCCGAGCCTTTAGGTGAGTGTGTGTGTTCACTCTCCTAGAGGTTTTTAGCCGATGAACTGGAGTCATAGCGCTGTTCGCTTCCTCGACAGGGACATCTGAGTGCTTTCAGGACTTCTTCCGGTGGGGGCGCGCGAGCGCACCCGCCGGGTGTAGCCCCCGAGGCCTCGGTGGAGTATTGAGAAAGTCTCCTCCGAGGTCTTTAATCGGGATTTGCTAGGGAATAGTTGATGCGGCTGAGCCCCCGAGCCTCGCGCGCACGAGGTCGATCAGAGTCCCTGCCGTCTTTTGTTGTCCGGCCCTCACGCTCATCCTTCGGAGAGGAGGAGGAGGGGTAGAGAGCGTCGTACTACCCCGTTCGGGCGAGTGCGGCGATCTCCGGTGAGCTACTAGCGGGGGGATTCGAGTGAGAGTCCGTGCTCCAGTCGTTAGGAGTCGGCTTGGGGCCCGGGGGCACTCTTCAATGATGCCAAGGAGTGGTCGTGCGGATGTCGGTTCCCTGCGACGGGATCCGAGGGCTCGATGCCTCCCCCGAGGGGATTCCTGCTTCGTCCTCATCCTTTGGCCTCGAATACGTCTCGGGATGCCTCGAGAGCGTGGCTCGAGCCCTGGCCGTGTACGGGCGCATCCCTGGTCGTCCCTTACTCTGTTGCTCGAGGGCGGCTGTCGAACCCAGGTCGAGGGCCAGCCTTCGATCCCTCGAGACTTAAAATGGGCCTGGAGCCCGTTAGGGGAATCTCGGAATATCCGTCCGCGGATCTCGCCCCGCCCGTTAGCCTGGCGCGCCTTTTTAGGGCGAGATCGGCGCGGTAGTGGGCGGCGTGGCGTTCGGTTACTGCGTGGGGGACGGCTACGTGCCTTGCTCCTGTAAAGCGTGAGGGACGGTTAGGTGAGCGCATTTATTACGGGAAACTGTTCCTACCTTTCCGCGTGGCCGTTGAACTTCCGTTCGGCCTATAAAGGTAAGACCCAGGGGTCCGTGCTTCCTTCCGGTCTCTTGCGCTTCTACCATCCTCTGGCCCCAGAAAACCCTAGCCCCCGTGCGCCTTCCGCCTGCATTGCTGCCGCCGCCGCCTTCTCCTTCACACTTTCCCTTCCCGTCGGCGCGGATGGCTGGGAAGAGCCAATTCCTCGCTGCCGAAGACTGGGCCTCCTCCTCCGTGACGGAGAAGAAGCTGGAGGAGCTGGTTGAGGATGGGCTGCTGCGGCCAAGGACGAGTCGGTCGCGGCCGGAGTGGATCGCGCCGCCGTCGACCCACCGGGAGCCGGCCCCCCCAGAAGGCTACGTGGTGAGCTTCGTAAGTTTCCACGAGCGGGGGTTCGGCATCCCGTCGTCGGCCTTCATGCGGGCGCTTCTCCACTACTACCGGGTGGAGCTCCACCACCTCGCCCCCAACGCCATCGCGCAGGCCGCCATCTTTGCGGCGGTCTGCGAGGGATATCTCGGGGTGGAGCCGCAGTGGAACATGTGGCTCCACCTTTTCAAGGCCGAGCTCTTCGCGCGGAACGCAGGAGGGAAGGGCGTCTTCTACGCAGCGCGGGTAGGGAGCTGCGTTCTTCAGTTGAGGTCGAGCCGGGCGGAGCAGTACATCCCGGCTCGCCTCATCTCTTCGAACAGCGGATGGCACGCGGGCTGGTTCTACCTCCGCAACGACGACAACTAGCTGCCGAAGTACACCGGCCGCGTGCTGACCGCCCGGGAGGACCGCTGGGTGTACGGTGTGCCGGACGTCGAGAAGCCGCGTCTGGATCCGTTGCTGGCGGCGCTGCAGCAGCTTCGTGCTCGAGGCCTGACGGCGGCGGCGGTAGCGACGGCGTTTCACCGCCGCCGGGTGATGCCGCTGTGCCGACGTCGTCTGCGCCTCGACCAAATGACCCCGGAGGCGTCGCTGGAGGGGAGCCGGATGTCACACGAGACCCTCACCCCCGAGGAGGGGCTTCGCCGAGCCCGCCGGATGGTGGGGACCTTCAAGGCGGAGGAAGCCGACCTGCTCCCCATGAGGCCCACTGAGGGGTTCGAGCCCGTGGTAAGTTCCTTAGTACGCTCGTATTTTAGTTTGGTTCGTCTTCGAGACCTTCCCCTGATCCGGTCGACGCCAATGCGCAGGACCTGTCGGCGCTGCGGGAGACACGACCGCCGGTTCCGGAGGACCGGCCTGCTCGGGATGCTCGACGGGAGCACGCCTCGAAGCAGAAGGCGGTCAAGGAATCGACCAAGAAACGGGCGGCCCGGAAGTCCAGGGAGAAGGAGGCGCGGAAGAAACTCCGGCGCCAACAGGCCCTCGACGGGCTTCCTTTGGAGCCGTCGCCCTCCGAGACCATGTCGGGGGAGGACGACGGCAGCAGCGGCGAGGATGATGACGCCCTGTCGCGGTACGAGGCCGCGACCGGGCTGGGGAGCCTTCCCGACATCCGTCCCCTGCTGGAGCCCATCGCGGGGTCATCCTCCTCGGTCGTCGTGGTCGAGGAGGTCGAGGAGGACGACGAGGAAGAGGAGAAGAAGAAGAAGAAGAAAAAAGAGGAAGAAAAGAAGGGGGCGGGCCCCTCGGCAGGAGGGGCCGCCTCGCCCCGGACCCAGCCAGAGGGGTCGACAGGGGCGCCTGCCCCAGCCCAGGCCCCGCAAGCTCAGGCGGGGACGGGGGCGGGGGCGCCGACATCGTCGTCGTCGGCGCCTCCGTCGGGCGTGAAAACCCGAGGCCAGTTGGCCTCGGAGGCACAGAAAGCGCGTAGCGGCGCGCCGGCGAGAGCCCCAAGGAGTGCTCGGTCCGCGGGTGGGGCTGCCGCGAGGCCACCGCCTGCCACCTCGAGCGGCTCGGACCGTGGGGGGTCGAGGCCCCTGGTGCCGATCTCCGGGTAAGTTTTTGAGCAGAAGGGGACTTGTCTTATCCTTTGATTTCGTCGATCGACTTATCCTTTATTTTTCAGGCTGAAACGGAAGGCGGAGACCATGGGGCCCACCCCCGTGAAGTCCCTTCGAGCCAGCGCCGCCGTCCTTAACCGGTCGGCGGAACAGGACGCGGCCTGGGTCCGCGAGGTCGAGGCTGCGAAGGAGCGCCGTCGGCAGCGGGAGGCCGCGGGTGCTTCGACGGTTGCCGGCCCCGATCCTGCGGTGGCGGGGTCAGAGCCGGCAAGGGTGGTGGCGCCCGGCCCGGTCGAGGCGGAGCCTAAGGCGCTGCCCTCGGCTGAGGCCACCGTGGAAGTGGCCGCGGAGGGGGCGGCCGCCGAAGCGACCGCGGAGGGAGCTGCACCGGCGCCGGAGCAGGAGGTGGCTCCGGCGAGGGAGCCGCAGCCGCAGCAAGACCTACCGGTGCAGCCGGTGGGCATGACGGAGGGCGGGGCCGTCGAGCCTTCGGCCGGAGCCCCGGAGGCGGCGGCGCCGGAGGTTGAGGTGCCGGTCGCGGGGGCACCGGCGGTCGGAGCGCCGGCTTCCGAGCCGCCGGCGGGCGAGGTACCGGCCTCAGAGGCGTCAACGGCGGAGGCGCCAGCTCCGGAGGCGCTGGTTGCCGAGGGGCCGGCCACCGCCGAGGGGCGGGCGCCCGTGGTCGTTACCCTCGACGACACCCCCCTGGACAAGGGAAAAGAGATAGTGGGGGTCGAGGAGGGTGAGACCACGGGCCGGGCTGAAGCCTCGGCCCCTGTCGGGGCGGCGAGCGAGGGCAACGAGGCCGGCCCTTCGACCGGGCCAGGAGGTGCCCCGGCTGCGTCGTCATCGTCGTGGCCAGACTTCGTCGCGCTGGCGATAGCGCGGGCCGAGGAGGAGATCCCGAGGTGGGGAGGGCCGCCCCTTCAGTTCAAGGATGCCGCGAACCTCGACGGCGAGCCCATCCTCACCCTGAACGACAGAGATGAGGTCCACCGCTGGCAGTACCTCGAGGGCGTCCGCCGACATCTCGCTCGGCTGCTCAGCGTGGCGTCCGACGCCGTTTCGCGGGGCATGCTGGATGCCACCGAGGTATGATTAATTTGCCGGCTTATTCCGTGGCTCTTTGTGTCTCTTTCCTTTGGATTCATTATGTTTTTCGGTTTTCCTTGAATTAGGAACTCAAGGAGACCTCCCGCCGAAAGTCGCTCTTCATCCGGGGTGAGAGCGGTGTGTGGGCGTCGCTGTCCCGGCAACGGGCCCTGGTCGAGGAGACCCAGAAGAGGCTCGCCGATCGGACCGCTGAGATGGCGGAGCTGCGCACCGCCTACTCGACGGTGAAGGAGGACGCGATCCAGGCCTGGGCGGCTGAAGCCTCGATGCGCACCGAGGCGGACAAGGCCCGGGAAGAGGCCGCCCAGGCCCGCCGAGACCTCGAGCCCCTGACGGCGCGGGTCAAGGAGCTCGAGGAGGACGTCTCCCAGGTTGGCCGTCAGCGGGACGCCCTCAACGTCCAAATCGGACAGGTGACAGCCCAGCTTGGCACGCTGAAGGGCGAGGTCTCGGTGCTGAATGGGGCCGTCCAGGAAAAGGACGCGGCGCTTCAAACCGCCCTCCAAGAGATCGAAGCCCTGAAGGCGGCCGTTCGTGAGAAGGACAGCGCCCTCCTGGGGCTCGAGCGGACGTGCGGGGGGCTCCGTGACGAGGTCGTGGGTTTGAAGACCCATGTTGGAGGTAAGTAGCTCGTAGCAGCTACGTGGCTGAGGCGGCGTGTCAGGTGCTAATCTGCCTTGTTGTATTTCAGAGCTGGAGCGCGAGAACCAGGAGGCCCACTCGACCGCGAACTCCCTGCAGAGCCTCCTGGAAGCCGAGACGCAGAGGACCCAGCTGCTCCAGGGCGCGATCACCTCGGTGTGTGACGGTCTGGGGGTCGAGCCCGACGTCGACACCGGAGAAGATGCTCCGGGGAACTCCTTCGTTCGTCGGGTAGCGGCGCTAGGTCACCTCGCCCGGGAGAAGATACGGGACAGCCTCCACCACGGCGTAAAGAGGGCGCTGGCCGTCGTTCGCTCTGGCTTTGTGTTCGACATGGAGCTCGTTGCCGACGGCTTCATCACAGACCCGGAGCGGACGGACGCGGAGAACGCAGACGCTTGCTTGGATCTGATCGAAGCCGCGGAGGGGCCTGGGAGCCGTCTGGCCTCGCTTTTTGAGCCCGAGGTGGTGCCGCCCGCTGACGACGAAGGCCTGTGAGCCAAATCTGGGCACTGAGGCCCGTGTAATAGGTTAGCTATCTTGAATTTTGGTCGTGGTGGCCTCAGGGGCCTTAAGAACTTCAAAACTTAAACTAGTTCGTGACGGATCTAGTTTTATTTGAGCCTTTTTTCCCTTTACGGCTTGGGTTGTGTTCTCGTATGATTTACTTAACACGCAGTCGCGCCCTTTGGCGTAGGGGAGCGAGTGGAGGTACCGTAGCCTCGGAGGCGTAAGTGATCTCGCGGCTCGACTGCCCTCGAGCTTCAGGGTGCTCTTGCAGCCTCGCAGATCGCGTGAGAACCTGACCTAAGCGGCAGGGAGTGTGCTGCTCTCTTTCGAAGTTAGGAACCGTCATTTAGACCTTAGCGTGGAGTTGCACCTCTAGCAGGCGTAAGGAGTGAGTGGAGGCGCCATAGCCCCAAGGGCGTAGGTGATACTCCTAGCTCGAGGGTCCTTTCGATCCTTGGGGTGCTCTTACAGCGCCGTTGATCTAGGGAGCGGTTCTTAAATTTTTTTAAAAAAGAGCGCAAGTTTTTTCGGGGACTAGGGGTTCCCCCTGTAGCCCCCGAGGGAGGGTCGATTCTGGTACTGCAGAGTCGATCCTTCCTCATCGCAAGGCGAGAATTTTAACACTGCTGTATTCTTTATTGACGAAAAAGAAATTACAGAGCCTCGAGGCTTTCTAAGGAAAAAAGCGACGTAGCTGTTCAATGTTCCAAGCGTTGGTGAAGATTTCGCCCTTCTCGTTGGATAGCTTGTAGGTGCCCGGCTTTAGCACTTCTGCGATAATGTACGGTCCTTCCCATGGTGGCGTGAGCTTGTGGCGTCCCTTGGTGTTCTGGTTCCGGCGTAGCACCAAATCGCCGACGTTGAGGTCGCGCCTGCGTATGTGTCTGTCGTGGTAGCGTCGGAGACCCTGCTGGTACCTGGCAGAATGCAATAAAGCCACATCTCGGCTTCCTCGAGCTGGTCGAGGGCGTCCTCCCTTGCGGCGTCGTTATTTCTTTCGTTGTAGGCTTTTAACCTTGGGGATCCGTATTCTATATCAGTCGGAAGCATAGCCTCGGACCCGTAGACTAAGAAGAATGGAGTGAACCCCGTGGCTCGACTCGGCGTTGTTCTCAGGCTCCACAGGACCGAGGGTAGCTCGGCGGCCCATCTTTTGCCGTGCTTGTTTAGCTTGTCGAAAATTCTGGGTTTCAGGCCCTTGTAGGAGCATGCCATTGGCACGCTCTACTTGGCCGTTCGTTTTTGGATGAGCTACGGCCGACCAGAGCACGCGAATGTGATGGTGGTCACAGAAATCCAGAAACTTTTTACCAGTGAACTGGGTGCCGTTGTCAGTGATAATACAGTTTGGGACTCCAAAATCTCTCTGAAGAAGAGCACAGCTTGTTCGGACCTAATACTGGTGATGGGACGAGCCTCGATCCACTTGGAAAACTTGTCAATTGCGACAAGCAAATGGGTGAAGCCACCAGTAGTTCTTTTCAGTGGTCCGACGAGGTCGAGCCCCCAAACGGCAAACGGCCATGTGATGGGAATGGTTTGTAGAGCATGTGCCGGGAGGTGAGTCTGCCTTGCATAGTACTGACAACCTTCGCAGGAGCGTACTAGTTTGACGGCGTCGGAGACCGCGGTCGGCCAATAGAACCCTTGTCTAAAGGCGTTCCCGACGAGGGTTCGAGGCGCAGCGTGGTGACCGCAAGCCCCTAAGTGCAGGTCGTTGAGCAGGTCCCTGCCCTCTTTGCTCGTGATGCAACGTTGGAGAATGCCCGTAGGGCTGCGGCGGTACAGCTCCCTACTGTCACCGATGATCACAAAGGTTTTGGCCCGGCGAGCGATCCGTCGAGCCTCGG